>VZSF01006572.1:449894-475267 GCA_013398295.1 Chionis minor
GTATAGCAACTTTTGCAGATTCTATTGGTAAGATTGGAGGGGGACATGCTTCAGTGGAAGGCAGCTCATCTTACAGCCACGATCCATCACCAAAATCCAATGTGTTTATACAGACAGATCCTTCATTGCCTCCTCTTCCTCACCTCATTCAATGACCTTCTGTGCAGCAAAGAGAAGGCCAGCACCGGTCCCTTATGAGAGGACCATTCATATTGCAGACCATTATCCATCAGTGGATAGGATAGCCAAAACCCTAAGCGTTACGTCCTAAAATGCCCTTTTTACGTGTACTGGTCACCTTAAAACAAAGACATTTCTAAGGAATAAATACTCCTTTTAGTTTTCAAGGTGCTATGGCTTAAGCTTCTTTTTGCTGTCACTCTGCTGCTGAAGAATCAGTGAACAAATGAAAAGTCATACTTGTCGGTGCAGGACAGCTAAGGAAGGAGCCATATAATTTTCCATAGCCAGGAGGTTGAATCATGCGTAGATGAAAATCTGCAGGTGATTTGTTGTGTTGTAGAGCAAGAATATCCCCCTGGTAAAGCTGTGGTGGCTGAACTGTCATCCTAAGATTTGCTCTGCAAGATTTGGCAGCTTTTGGTGTTTTCAGTAAATACTTATCAAAAAGCTCAGTCTGTTTTGGGGTTTTTTTTCCCTTTGGCCTCATCCTTTCCTGCCTTAAAGTAAAGGGTAGGCTCTCAGGTTACTTCACAACCATCTTTTTCATAGACCATTTCAGGCACAAAGAGTGGGACGAGAGGCACAATATGTTTGATATGTCTGAGAGAAGCTCAGAGAGACCAGAGGGATTCTTAGAAAGCATGAGGGGAATCACACTGTGGCACGATTTCACAAGGTGCAATGAAGATTTTGTATGTTATATGCATCTGTTTGTGTTCTCTTAGTTTGACCTGACTTGAGATTTCAAAAACGAAGTTCACTTCACTCTTCCTATCTTTATCTTCGCTTCTTTTTAGGTTCTGCTCACAGAGCCAGCGTATTAGTCACACTCCTACTCCTTTAAAACCTGAAATGCATTTCCAGTGGGACTTGAGTGATCTATGGGCTTTGTGCTGGTCTTTTTCTAAACAGCTGCAATATTTCTTTCTTGCTAAAATGATGAGATTATAAAGGGGTGCTGCTGTGTATTGGCTTTTGATTTCACTTGCAACTCATGTTTAATCTCTGCATGTGTAAAATTTCTGCAAGGAGATTTCTTATATTTTGACCTTAGTAAAGAATTAAGGCAAAACCGTAGCCTTAGGCATTTTCCTCTGTGTTGTGCATAACAGGATGACCGTTTCAAGCACGCTTCCTTTTTCATTACAAAAAAGATACTGAAAGCAATGGCCGGCATTGCTAACAAGCAAGAAAGAGAAAGTTATATTCAATTTATTTTGTGCCCTCTGGCCCTATGACTTTGCCAGCCTGTGCTGAGCCACTAACATCTTGACCATTTGGGTTACTACTAAAGGGAAAAAAAACCCAGATCCTTTCCCGGTCTTGGAATGGCTCCAAGATAGAGCACATATTCCCTGCTGAAGGTGACCCGTTTTAGGTTTGTTGGTTTTTTTTTTTTTTAATCCCTGCTAGATTCTGGTTTGCCATTATGAAAAATCCAAAGCAAAGCATTTACTAGCTTTGTCCTTATATTTACAATACCTTTTGACTGAGATGTCTAAGAGCTTTGAACATATGCTTTAAACAGCGGCCGGCCGGTGCTGACATTTGTTACAAATCTTTTCACAGGGGCCGTGTGGAATCGTTCTAATCCGGGAAGAGCCACTGACTCGCTGTGTGATCTGACAGAGTGACATATCACTTGACCTCAGTCACAGCAGCTGTAAAACGAGGTGGAAAAACCAGGACCTGGCAGAAAAAGCGCAGGATGCAGATGCTGCAGAGGGCGCAGCCTCCCCGCGCCAGCCGCGCCGACGCTTTTTCCCCCCTGCGTGCTTTGGGGTGGAAAAGCGGGGGTTTGGCTGTTGGGGTTTTGTTGGGGTTTTTGCCATTTGATTTTGGCTGTGTGGGGTTTTTTTTTTTCTTATTGGTTAGCTGGATTACTGGAGAAGTGCAGAAAAAAGGTTCGAGACGCTGTCGGATACAGCGGGACATGTTTTCTGTAAGAAAGTGTGGGGAAAGTTTTCTGGGGGGGCTTTAAGCAGTAGATGAAACTCAATCCCACTCTCCGTATGGGCGCTCTGGCAGAAATCCGGCTCTTGGGGCAGCGACACTTCCCCCTGCCAAATTTTCTGACATTGACATTACCAGCGTTCAGATTTCAGCTGGCTCCCGCCTGAGGATAACCTTAAACAAGAGTTTTGCTGCCCGGGTTGGTGCGCCCATGTTTAACCTTGTGTTTTCTGCTACTTATTCGTGTGAAACTTCTTCCCCACCTCAGCTGTTCCGTCCCTGTAGTGGGGTAGATCGTGAATTACTAAACATTTGGGAAGCCAACCTGGTTTGCATCTGGATGTCCCCTCTCTGCAGAGGAATCTTTGGGGGCAAAGCGCTCGTGCTGGTGCGTCTATTCACTGGACGCTGCGGGGCAGAGGGAAGAGGGGACTGGGGTGAACTGGGCTCCGGCGAGCCTTGTTTTGGGGAGTGACCTGGTGAGGCTAGAGCATAAAAAAGGAGGAGGGCGAGCTCTTCCAGCTGATGAAACTTTAAGACAAACTTCAGGCTGCTGTAAGATGTTTTAAACCCAAGCTGCTTCAAGCCCGATCTTAACGGGAGGTTAAGGAGCAAACAGAAGGGTCCAGCCTCCGTCCCCAGGTATGTGACCTGCCCAGGTGCCGTGAGCCAGGCTAAGCTGGAGATAAGTGCACAAAAGCCATCTAATTCCAGTTTACGGCACAGTTATTATAGCAGTGCCTCTGCGAGGGCCGCCTGGCGCAGCCGCTGGAGCCGCCGTCCTGCTGGAGCTGCCCCAGCCTGCCAGCATTCCCGAGCCACCAGCCAACAGCACGTGGATGCCCAGGCAGCCGTCAGCAGCGCATGCCAAGCGAGCTTTTTTACGAAAATAGAAACAGAAGAGATCTTTCCATTTTCCAGCGTGTCTTCACCCATCCTTACCCTTTTTACTGCCAGTGAAACGTAGAGGCAGGGGAGGTGCGGTGTCCCTGACCTGTGCACATCTCGGGGTGTTCTGGTCTGGTTTTAGTCCAGCCAAAACCAAGCAGTTTGGATTTGAGTTTACCTGAGGGTTTGCGGCCGTCATATTGTAAATGGGATGTCGGTGTGGGCCTTGTTCATGATAATTCGGTTCATAATTTGCTTCCCCTTATTCTCATATAAATCTAACTAATTGGCATGTGAATTGCCAGTAGACCAAGAGCAATTGAGGTCTATAAAATATTTCTTTCACTTCTATTTCTTAATTTCCTGCTGGTTTTATAATGTGGCTTTGAATTACCACTGTGACTTCCTGTGTTTCTGTCAAGAAGGAGAAAGAAATGTTCTCCATCCCGCGGATATGTGATGTTGTACTGGCTTCTTTCTCTCTTTTCTCTCTTTTCTCTCTTTTCTCTCTTCCTCTCTTTCTTCTTTTTTTTTCCTAGATTTTCTAGATGGGATGTCTCAAGAAAAAAAGAGTCAAAGATGATGATGGTTCTAGGCAAAACTCTGGAATCATTTAGTCCAGCTTTCAGAATTGGGCAAAACACCTTGCTGCTTATTTACACTTGACTTTAAATTAACCCTTGGATGTTCACTACAACAGCATCTCAACAGTCGGTGAGACCTTGTGAAGTTGTTTCCCTTCACTTGGTAGCCTATCATAAGATTTTAAAGAATTAATCTCTAAATGTTGGGGTTTTTTCCACTGGCAGCTTCTAATCAATAAGAAATGTGAAAATGCCCATTCTTCTAATCAATCCTGTATTTGATTGTATATAAATTGTATTTTCATATGCTTATCCCAGCTAAAAGTATAAGAAACAATATGTATATTGTCTCTGGAAGGGGCAGAGTCTCTATAGAATAATATTACTGCTCTAGACTTTTTAAAGGGCTCTGTTCTGGTGGTATCCAGCAAAATAATTCCTGCTTCTGCGATTTTTTTTTTTCCTCCATGTCTTCCCTTTAAAGTAAACCAAACCAAATTCTGTCGGACCGCTAGGAAGTTCTTTCAGAGGAATGCTGCAATACACATGTGTGCTAGCCAAACAGCTTTCTAACTCCCAGTTTGATTTCCTGAAGACACCTAAATAGGGCCGAGCTGCCGAGGGTTTGAACTTCTCCCCGCTGCGTGCATTCTCTCTGTTATCTCAGACACTGTGCAGAAGAATATGTGCTGTATAAAAGAGCACATAGAAGTTTTGACTAACCACACAGTAAGAATATTAAAGATTCATCCTTTCTCCCACACAACATAAAGGTTGAAATGTTATATTTTTTATGACTAAGCAGAGCTGTGTTTCAGAGCGCGGATATGTTGCTAGGTCAGAATGCTCCAGCATCTCCGGTCCCCTGACTTTCGAAGCTGGGGACTAACTCACTGTTGGAGTGAGTAGTACTTGCACATTTCAAGAGGTAAGGAGAATAGAAAGTCTAGTTGAAAACGCTTGCGTGGTAGAACTGTCATCACGGACCAGACCCCAAAGAGCAGATTTGCATTGTACTTGCCGCCTTGGTGTTTGTCTTGAGTGTCTGATCAGCCAAGCCAAACTTCCTCTGCTCGAAGGGCGGTTCTTTGGGTCATTTACTGGTGTTATTTATTAGTGCAAACTATCTGATCAGCTTTAATGGGAATTTTTTCATAACGTCTTTCTTAACAATGTCCTGCTTTTACATGTCTCTTTTTATGATCTTCTGCCTTTTTGTGCCCGCTTACCTTCGGCCTTTCTGCTGAAAACTGTTACAACAGTAGTTATCATCCATTTAAATGGACTTTCTTCTTATTAAGAAGAAATCTTTGCGCTTCAGAAAAATCTGTGGATGTATTTGTAAAAGTCTTTTGTCAAAAAGATAAAATTTTCATCTGGCGCTTAATCATTCTGTGATGATTCAATGGTTAAGGGAGCATAACTTGCTGTTTTGTCTCACATCACTTCGTCTACCTTTTAATTGCTGTTTTGTTTTGGTTTTTTTTCTCCCTTCAGGAGGTGTAAACTTCCATGCACTTAGCTGGGTAGAGAAATAGTACACTAATTTCACAATGACTTTACACCTATTTGCATAGTGAAGGCTGTTATTTGTCAAATGCAAACATCCCAGAAGTCTGTAGCAATGAGACTATGGCTGCGGCACCTTGAACTTGGTGACAGGACTTCCCAGAGCCTACTTGAACCTCCTCCCTCCAGCTCAGAGAAGAGCCTGGTTTCCTCCTGCTACTTCCCGGCTGTTGAAGTTCTACCTTCCTTTTCTAATTTTCCTTTTCTGATACACTTCTAGTATCTGTGGATGTTTAAAGTTAATTACTTACAAACAAGTATGGCCATGCGTGAATTCCACTGTCTCTTTCTTGAAGGCTAGTGTGAAATCCAGCTGAGAAAATCTCTGGTACCATCCTTTACCTTCTGTGTTACACAAATTCAAGGGATTTCAACAACTTGGCTGCCTGAAATTGGGGGTGCTGAGAAGCTCTAGGCAGAATGGCTCTGCAGATCCAAATTGTAAATCAACAGCAGTATTAGAATTAAGAACACGGATAAGGGAAATTAATAATAATAAGCTGTGATACATCATAAATACAAAAGCAATGTGATCTCTGATTTACATATATGAAAACAGAGGCAAAAATGTGCCTGAACTCATCCTTAAGTACCATGGCAAAGGTGAGACTAGGGCACAGCCTTTCTTACTCTGAGCACAGCGTGCCAGATACTTGTTCACCCAGTCTCTGAAGTGAGTTATTTTAACAACAGGACACTGGAACGAACCCAAAATGTTAGATTGCCAGAATTTAATAACAGTAAACAATATGAGATCTCTACCTTCAGCTCAGTCTTGTACTCCACGTGAATGGCTATGGAAACCTCCAGTAATTTTATATCCTGTAGTTTGCAACCACATCTAATAGGACTTCGTAGGTAATGACAACAAGGGCATTAGTTGATGGAATCTCATTCAAGGCTAAGCTTCAGATTGTTGAAATTCCCGGGAAAATGTTCTGTTGGGGTTACGTAGAGTGAATTCATCTTTTTGCCCGTGTAACTGGGCACAGATCCAGATGTAGCAGGGTCTCCCTCATCTGGTTTGCCCACACTTCATTTCTCAGACCCACCAACCTAGCGTCTTTTTAATCTACTGTACTACTGCTTCCCGAAGGAGTCTGGGCTACCAGGTGCCAGAGAACATTCATGAATGGCTGCTGTGCATTCGGAGGGCAGTTGCACATGCGTAGAGCAAGGGGGAAGGTCTCCTGGCCATCCCTCGCCAAAGCGTTCGGAGGAGTGCTAGGACAGTTGAAGCTACCTTTTACCCTTGAGCCTGGCCAGCAGAACTCAAGTCTGTATTTCCATCCTGCCTTGAGGCAGCTCTTCAGTTAGGGAGGGAGCCAGCCTGTTGCCCCAGCAGAAGGAGGACTCACAGCCAGTTTGCCTCCTCTGTGTAAAGCATCGGTAAGACATTAAGCAAAACATCGTAATTAGCAGCAAAAAAAAGAAATTTTAATTCCGCACAATTTGGGAAGTGAACACTGCAGCTGGGAAAAGGAGGAAAAAGTGATGAAATCTTAAAATGAATAGGTGGGGAGACAGGTGAGAGAAGATAATATTCAAAGTATTCTGCTTTCAATATTAATAATACTAATGGAAATACCATTTGGAATGGAAATCCTCTCTTTATCAGGGAATGTAGTGATAGAATCAGGGGTAACGGTTTTAAGCTGAAAGAGGAGGGATTTAGTTTAGATCTCAGGAAGAAATTCTTTGCTGTGAGGGTGATGAGATGCTGGCCCAGGTTGCCCAGAGAAGCTGTGGCTGCCCCATCCCTGGAGATTCAAGGCCAGGTTAGACGGGGCTTGGAGCAACCTGGTCTAGTGGGAGGTGTCCCTGCCCGGGGCAGGGGGGTGGGACTAGATGATCTTTTAAGATCCCATCCAACTCTAACCATTCTATGGTTCTATGTTTTTAGGAAATACTAATATTTTATCTTTGCCACCAAAAGTAGGCAGGTAGTGGTGAAGTTTACCTATGAGATAAAGGTAAGAAACCTTGTCAATATAGCTGAGGTCACACACAACATAGCAGGTCAGTTGGGTCATCTTCAGGACATGAAATCCCGACATAGTACTAGATCATGCCCTTGCATACTGATAATAAGTATTTCTCTTATGAGCTGGGATTCTATCTATCTGAAATGATGAGCAGGAAGAGGTCTGGTCTGTGCTGCTTGTCCCTGCGATGACTGAACTCTCAGTGCTACGTAACTCTGCCTTTGACTCCTGCCATTTTAAAAGGCTTGTGGCTTTTTGCACGGCCTGGGAAATGCCCTCATTGAACTTTTAATTTGAGGTAATGTTTTAAGTTTAGTATTATTAAAGACATTTTTTGTTTCTTTAAAATGCCTTCCGTTTTTCTCTTTAGTTGCCCTCACTCCAAAGTGACATAAAGAAGGCTGGTTTTGAGAAGAGGGCCTAAAATGGCCAAGAGGAAGGAAATACCTGGGGCGAAGCAGAACTATGAGGTAAAATTCTACATAAACCTGTCTGCTTTCAAGATGTGTACGTTTCCATTTGTCTCATGGGGCAGTTTTACTATCCCCAGCGTAGCTATCCATGCTTGTCCTGAAGAAAAGTAGTTCATTATGATCTGTCCTGCCCAAATATCTACAACTCTGTTCTGGATTTAGCGCAAAATCTTCCTTACCAGTCAACCTTCAAGTGTATCTCTGCAGAAGGACGTAAAACCCAGCGGGACTCCCTTATCACATGGCATTAACTGATGCAACGCTGTTATTTTCGATATGTGTGACTTCTTGCCTCCGACCCCCATGCTGAGATCTCGTGTTCCTTTTTTCCCCAGGGTCATGTTGTACACAGAGTCCCCACTGTGGCTTTGCTCTGCTGGGTCAAGGGAAACACGAGATGACAATTTTTCCCCTTTCCTATCAATGGTTAAACCTGCAGAAGGAAAAACGAAGTGTTTGTGGGTTTCATCTTCAAGACTGATTTTTATAAACCGGGGCAAAACGTAGAGACAGATCCTCTCTCCGGGGCTTTTGACCTGCTGTACCTTTAAGAGAGGGACAGCAGGATGGCATCTAACAGGGTCTGTAGCTGTCCCAGATTTTAACTGTTTTCTTCTGAATAGCAAGTGTTCGATTCAAAGAATGCCTGGCAAAAGCTTCTTGTATTTTCGCAGTAGCAGCATTGGAAATATTTCATGCATATATAAGATCCAGCATCCACGTAGACTGTTGTTGTTTTCTGCAACTTTTTGTAAGTTTGGGGAAAACCTAATAAGTACTGTTTCTCTTTCTTTCTTTAAAAAAGACAGGGAGAGAAAGCCTGCATTTTCTGCCATTTCCCAAGAGGCTTTTTATCTGTTTAAACCAACTAGGGATTTTTCACATATTGACATAAGCATTCATTTGCTAATTTGCTGGACATTAAACTGCACAGCATTCTTGAATGAGACTGGAATACTTGGGTACTTAGTGCTGCTCAGACCCCGCATCATTCCCAGTACACATATGGTTTTCCTCCTCTATCTCCTAGATAAAAGTCACTGTTTGATCGCCTTAAGGAAAAGAATGAGTTAAATGGACCAATATTCTAGCCTTGGCTCTAAAACTGGGCCTTTTCAGAAACTCCTCAGCACCTGCAGCAGCTAGGTCATTTGCACATACATAAATAAATAAATTAACAATGAATAAATAATTTAATCCCACCACACAATGCCACCTTGCAGATCTGATCCTTTGCTCCCAGTGAATTTGTCCATTCCTAATTCTTTTTGATAAAGTCCTCAGATACTTGCTGACTGTCAGTCTAATTTTCTTATTGTTTTCGCTTGATTAGTTCTGTATGACCTAAGGTCGCCCTTAAAATCCACATCTCTCGTGAAGACTCCGAAAGGCCTTCTTTTTTTCAAAGGGATGGAAAGTGCCTGCCATCTCTCCGGACAAAAGCCTGGAAGGTTTTCAGTTATTAGCCTCCTGAAGCAGCCCTTTCGCTCACCCAAGCGCAAAAAAAACTCATTAGGGGGCACCTTTCTTTCTGGCTTCTTTATCTGACGCATGTAGGGTTTACGTGTTTCAAGATTTGCAGGTCTTGGATGAATTTGGACAGCCTCCCTTTTAACCCTGCCGGTTATGCCCACCGCAGGCGTTCGCCCTCGCTCTGTGCCTTTCACCACCTGGAGATGCTTCGTCTTTTTAAAAGCCGCTTTCCAGCCCGCTCGGTGGCCGACAGAAGATGCTGCAGCGGTGCTGCCGCCGCCGCACTTTGAAGCCACGCTCCAGCGGGGGCGCGGGTGGGATGGCCGGCAAGGCTGCCAGCTGCCAACGGGCTCCACCTTTTGCGCCGGGCGATTAAAATATGAAATCAAAGTTAGCGACTCGGTCACGCAACCCTTATTACCATGGGAGGGATTTGCAAGACTGAAGGCAGTACAGCTCCAAGAGCCTGCCGCGGCTGGGGTGCGTGATATCCTGGACTGCTTGTGCTTTTCCCAGGCAGCAAGGCGGATGCGTGTAGGATGACGTGCCTTCCCAAGCCATGCCAGTGGTTGTCCTGGTTTGAGGTATGGACCTCAAATACAGGACCAATTTTGTTCAGTAACTCTACTTTCCAACCAGGCCTCTTCTAACTGCTGAAATTACCAGCCTGTTGGGCAGAAACTGTTTGTTCTCAGAGTGACGAGACCTGTGTTTATAGCTGGTGCCAAGGAATGGGATGCAGAGAGGCTCTTGCTTAGACCACCAAGGGCAGCCAACTAGGTTATTTGGCCCGTTGGAGGGTGGGAAGTGGAAAAGCGCAGAGGGGTCACAGCTGTGGGGAGGAGCGGACAGGACAGGTGACCCAAAACTGACCAACGGGGTATTCCATCTCATCTGCCTCATGCTCAGGGTAAAAGCTGAGGGATCAAAGGGTCAGCCCTCTTTCCTCAACGGCCGATGTTCGAGGAGGACTCTGCCAGTTCCTCTGGCTTTGATCCCAATCTGTGCGTTCCGGAATACAGATCTGGAATCCAGTTCCCATCCATTCCAGAGCCCAGTCTAGGACTTCCCCAGTGCCTACTAGTAACATGATTGTCATTCTGGGAACTTCATACGGTTTTGTATCTATTTCACTATTTTCTTTTTATTATTTTATTATTAATATTTTGTTAAAGTAATTTAGTTCCTCCTAAACTCTTAAGTCTCTCTTTTTTTCTCTCTCTCCTGCAGAATAGGAAGGAGGGAACATCTGTCGCTCTGCCCGCTTGGGCCAATCTGGCCCAAACCATGACAAATTTATTGGCTCCCAATGTGGGGCACGAGCAGGGCTCGACCAGAGCTCTGATAGATTGCCTGAGCAGTTTGAATTCCAGCTTGCTCCGAGATTAGAACAGACAGTTTACATGATGCCGTTCTTAAATGAAAGGTTATATTGTGCCTTTAGAGACAGATGAAAAGAGATGTAGGAGCCAACTGACTATGTTTTCTCTTTCAGAAAAGGACTGCCTAGTCTCTTTGATGAGAGACCTCAGTTCAGGCTGGGATCTGAGCCCAAAGAGGAGAAAGACGCACAGAAGCAGAAGGAAAATAAGCAGGTCCAAAAAGCGTAGATGGAAGATATCCTGGGCAGGTATAGAAAAACAGGTGTCTTGCTTCTGCAATGCTACTTCTCTTCATCCTGAAGAGCAGCTTGTCTTGCACCGAGGTAGAACTGACTGTCACTCCTCTGGCTTAAAATTTGGTAGGAAAGCTCAGGGCTGCAGCTGAGGTCCTACTTCCAAGCATGCAGGTGACTCCTTCGTGGCCACTAATCTTGGTCCTGGCTGTTTTCCGGGATGTTGTCCTTGTTAGGTTGGAAGAGTGCACCATTATGACTGCTATTTTTTTCCCTAACTTGCCAGTTCTCCAAAGTCCCTGTCATACCAACACTTTGCCTTAGTCTGGTTTTCCTCTGGAAAACAGCCCTCAGTAAAGCAAAGGAAGCCATGTGCATAAGGCTGAGCTTCGGTGCAAATCCTTGCAGGGTTGGTGCTGCAAACTGCACCGCTCGCTCCGCTGACACAAATTCTGAGCAGTGGTTAGTTGGATATAGCGGAATAATGCGGCTACTATGTGATCTCCTCCATAGGACAAAGTAATAGTTACTTTATGGTCCAAAGAATAGCAGAAACAAGAAGAAATGAGAAACGAGAGGGGAGTTTTGGACTGCAACCTGGCAGTGATGTGGAGTTTAATCTTGTGGTCCACTGTCGGTAGGGTCCTGCTCCCTGTTTCTGATCTGCCAGCTGAGTAGCTGTCTAAATCACTCCACTCTTTGTAACCTGGGGAATCTCATCTCCTGGGAAACTTGTGGGCTACAGTGGATCCTGGAGCACATAGAAATTGTGATGTTGTGATGCATCAAATCTGTAGAGGCAGCTGAAGGCACCAGGAGACAAATCGCAAGGAGAAATTGTATCAGCGCAATAACACACAGAGCCTTGTTTATAACTTTTTGCATCACTTTCCTTCCCTGCCTCAAGCTACGCAGGGCTATTAAAAACTTACTGAATAAACACTACCCGGCAATAGAAAAGGAATTTAAAGATTTAGATGAAATTAGCTTCTGGTTTCTCACTCAGGAGATCATATATCCTCTGTTGAAGTACTAAGACATTTGACCATGGAAATCATGGTAAAAGTAAGGTAGAACCAATGTGGGTGGTGATGTCCCTGGAGATCCACTCATTATCCCTCTTTCGGAGGATTATCCATCTGAGCAAGCACCATTTTAACAGTCTGATGTCTGTTGGTGTGAAAACTACAGTCCTTAGAAAAAAATTTTAAGACATCAGTGACTTTTCTGGGAGTTTGCTGGTTAAGTACACAGTTATTTGGCTAATAATTAGAATAGCTTCCTATTTTTCTTCCAAATAGTCATTATCTGTTGTTGTTGCTCATTTTAGTGCCATTACATTTTGTGTTTTGGTGTGTTGGGGGAAGGTTTGACATCCAGTCTGAAATAGCACGGAAACTCTGCAAGCTTGAGAAACTTTAATAATAAACAAGGATGACACATTGGGTTTTCAGGAGGCTGTAAGACATTTGGCTGATCCTACTTTCTAAAAAAGGGTTTAAACATTGTTTATCCTATAATGTATCTATTTGTGATGAAATGCCAGTTCCTAAGTGCATTCATGAGAACATGGCGTTACTCTGTTCGCTCATGTCAGCGGCCAGAGCTGGTGAAATTTCAGTGACTGTAATGGAGAAGAGAGAAGAAATGAGGAGAGGAGAATTGATTTCCATTGAAGTCAACGGCAAAATTCCCCCCTAGTGTGCATGTACTTACAAATGTCGATTTTCTGATTTGACATGTAGGTGTTTTATACACGGAGTTCCAGAACCCCTTTGCTTCATGTTGGCGAAAGTGGCAGGGGAATAACGTGGCTGTTTTTATTGCGGGCATCTTGGAGCTAAACTGGTGCTGTGGAGAAGCGCAAGCTTCTGAGCTTGGCATTTTGACAACCAGGCTACGGAGAAAGGTACCCGGGCTTTCAGCGGATGGCTAATGGTTTTGTCTGAAACAGTGCTTGCTGGAGGGAAATAGTTAAAAACCCGTTCTTCCCCACCCAAAATTCTTCTCACCTTTCCCACCTGTTTCAGTAGCACATGCAACCAGTACATTAAAAATATCTGACATCTGGGACAACCGGCCATTGATCTCATCAATGTTTACAAATACTTAAAGGGAGGGTGCCAGGAGGAGGAGGGGCAGGCTTTTTTCAGTAGTACCCAGTGATAGGACAAGGGGCAATGGGTATGAAATTGAATATAGGAAGTTCCATCTCAACATGAGGAGGAACTTCTTTCCTTTGAGGGTGGCAGAGCACTGGCACAGGCCGCCCAGAGAGGTGGTGGAGTCTCCAGCTCTGGAGATGTTCAAAACCTGCCTAGACGGCATCCAGTGCAACCTGCTGTAGGCAGGGGGGTTGGACCAGATGATCTCTAGAGGTCCCTTCCAACCCTTAACTTTCTGTGATTCTGTGACCCTTAACCACTCATCACCTGTATCAGTTCAGTGGCTGGACTTGCTACACCTTCAGTCTGCGTAACAGACACACAAAAAAGTCAGATTTTTTTTTCTTTTTAAATTTAAAATGAGCAACAGGTCTTATAGATGAGATGGAAGAAAAAGTTTTTATTTGGCTGAGTAAGAGGAGGCTGAACTTCTCTTAATTACAACCAATAGGACAAGAGGAAATGGCCTTCAGTTGTGCCAGGGGAGATTTAGATCCTGTATTAGGAAAAATGTCTTCCCCAGAGGGGTTGTCAAGCATTGGAACAGGCTGCCCAGGGCAGTGGCGGAGCCGCCATCCCTGGAGGTATTTCCCAGCCGGGCAGACGTGGTGCTGAGGGACATGGGTTAGGGGTGGACTTGTCAGTGTTTCATTGATGGTTGGACTCGATGATATTAAAGGTCCATTCCAACCTACATGACTCTTACAATTCTATGATTCTAAATGTGATACTTTAGCATGGAGAAGTATAGTCCCTCTGAAACACCCAAGCAGATAAACTAGGCTACTTGCCAGGCAGCAGTGAGAGTGCGATTCAGCTGTCCTGCTTGTCCCCTTACTTACAGATCTGAATGTGATATTCCCTCCTGGTTCAAAATGGGAAAGATACATACTCCAAGGAAAATAATTTTTAAGGGAGAAACTAAAAACACTGTGATAAATTGTCCTCTGGAAATACCTGTTTGTCCCTCTTGACTAGAAATATTAATTCATTCTTACACCTCTACCTTACAGACCTCTAACATTTACTTTTAAGGCAGACGCTTATATATTTCAGTGTGTCCTTTTATTACCCGACCTCTGAAAAGATTTTTCCTTTATGGTATGGTGTTGATTTATGACAAAATAATTTTTCCATGTACGTGAATTAAAAAACCCCTATGGTCTCATCCCACCTTTCCGTTTTCGTCTGGTAAGGAATGAAACTTGCCAGCACCCTACCTGTGCGTTTGTGGACCTACAAGCCCTACAGCACACTATGTCCTAACCCTAAACCCCGGCAGCTGTGATGAGATGCTCAAAAGGGGTTTGTCCCTTACCAAATGGTTGACATTTTCCTGAAATTGCTTATCACCTTGATTTTTTTCTGTTTGCAGTTCCAGTGCCTGGAAGACTCTTTGAAGGGCCTTTAGGAAGCTGAATGCTGGCAGCAGGGATTACCTCTCGGTTCCAGAGCTCCAGTCCCCAAATCCCCGTAACTTCCTGCTAGAAGAGGATGAAGTTTACTATTCTCTCTCTAAATTTCATCCCAATATGAAGAGGAAAGTTGATTACAGGTCCTTTTTTGCAAGAAGCTCATAAAAAAGCGAGCCAAATACAGCCAAAAACCCCTTTGCAAACCTGCTATAATCATAGAATCACTTGGGTTGGAAGAGACCTTCAAGATGATCGAGTCCAACCATAAACCTATGCCAAAACCACCCCTAACCCATGTCCCTCAGCACCACGTCTGCCCGGCTTTTAAATACCTCCAGGGACGGCGATTCCACCACCTTCCTGGGCAGCCTGTTCCAATGCTTGAATTTAATGTTGAATATTCCTATGACTAGAAGAACAACATTTATGTTCTCCCAGTTGCCTATCGTTCTAGCTATGTCGTATACTTCTTGTAGGGATGTGTATCTTTTACCTACTTGTTGCTTGCCATAGTCTGTAACTGTAAGTCGCTTTGTGACGGGGTAGTAGAAGCGCCTTCTGAGATCATAAAGCAAAGCTTAATATAAGACAGTTGCTAAGTGCATGTGACATATGGCAGACCAAGAAAATTAAAGCTACTAAGAAGATTAATTTTCTGAAAAGGAGAGACAAAGGTGCGCCATGGAGAGTGACAAATAGCTTTTGAGAAGATGAAATATTCGGTGAAGAACAGCGTGCCATTCTGCTGCTTGGAACCTCCTCCCCATGGAAAGGAGATCCTTTGGCCTCACAGAGTTGGATTAGCTCCTGCATATGCACAAAGATGGAGGTTGAACTTTCATTTAAGTATAGATTATTGTGCCTAGCTGTGGTTCTTTTTTTTTCTTGGAGGAAATGCACTTATGCACTGAGTACCAGAGGCAGTAGACCTGTTCTGTAGCTGCTCTGTATGTGACTTCGCTTTCACGATCAGAATAATTGTGTGCTTAGAACCAGGTTAGGTTATTTGCTTTCCATGCATCTTTATAAACGTGTGGCTGCATAGCTGAATTAATAAAATGAGGATGAGGAGCCACTGAAATACATATCACTTACCGGTTTGGTAAGCTCTCTGCTGCTGCAGCTCCATCGTGTCTCCTCCTCGTGGAAGCAAATCCATGGATTTGCAGGAAGCTCTGCCCACCTGCACTAGCCAAGGATTTGGTCCACAATATGTGCATGTAGGTAACAAGTATGTAGGAGTCTCTTGTTTGCTTTAACATACTGGCTTTCCTGCAGATGGTGATTTGTAACCTGGTGTAAACGGTGGTACCTTTAACCATCATTTTACTATTTTTCATAGATCTTTGCAGTCTAACAGGTTTTAGCGTTGTGAAGTGGAGGATGTACTCTTGCTCTTGCCCTTTTTCCAATTACTTTCTCCACTTCTCCAGACATCAGAGAGGATTTACAATACCTCCAGTAATAAAACTCCAAGAGATATTTTTTTCTCATTTCTTTGAGAGAGGAGAAGGTACTGCATGAAAAATGTTTCTGGCACAGAAAAATTGTTATTACACCCTATGATAAAAAGGGGGTTTATAGTGAAATATGCAAGACGCGAGTTATGTTGATTCCCTTAGAACATTCCAATAGATAGTCGTGTTGGATGTAATATGCATTGTCTCAGGGTTTCCTGAGGTTCTTGAAATTTTGTGATCTATGCTCGGTGAATATCATTGATCCCTGTTACACTTTTCTCACTCTGAAACTGAAGCTCTGTGGGGTTTGTTCTACAGGCTTTGTTCTTATTCCTCCTTCTACAAACCCACGTCCTGAAAACCCAGCAGTCAACTTGATAGCACGAGTAAATTATTTCTGTCCTACCACCTTTGGTAGAAAAGCCCTGCACAGCAACTTTTACTCGCAGCGATGGTGGCATCACCTCTCGTACTGAGGTTGTACAGGTGTAGCAAATACCTGTCTGTACCAAACCGTGAGGTTGGCCTAGGAGAAACTAAAGGACATTTTAGTTTTGGAGGAAACGAAAAAAAAGACAAAACCAATCCTATATCTTAGTCATAAAAGACTGACTTTTAAAGGCTAATCTCTGTGAATTCAGCTCCTGGAATGGCACCTCAGTTTTGTGCTTGCAAGTCTGAATCAGATGTCTCCTACTGGAAATTCTGAGATCAAACCTCTCCTAGCGGACTACCATCTGATCTCTCCTATCACAGGACTAACCGGGACACGCTGTTTCCTTCAAAGACGACAGAAGTGGCTTTGTAGGGGCAGAGTGGTTAGGAGCAGGCGCTCCCAATGAGGGACGCCTCTTTTTTAGCCTCAAAGACTTCAGTCTTGAGACTCCAACTTCCTAGGAGGCTGTCCAAGCGTCAGGGTAGCAGCTAAGGGCTGGGAGATGGAGGCACAGACTGTTGAATCAGAGTGAAGGTGCTTTCTGCCATCATCCTGGTCTTCCGGGTTTCATTTGGACTGCACCCTTCTCTAAATGCCCCCACCCTTCATGGAACTGAAAGCATAATTTTGATGCCAGAATTGACAAGAGACAGAGATGAGCTGAGACCTCAGGAGCTGCCCGGTTTCCAGAAAGCTATCAGGAGACTGAGATAGTCTCTAAATAAAGGACCACAAAGTGAGATGATGTAAATCCTTCCACATCCTCTGGGTTAAGCCCTCCACAGGGGTAAAACTACCTTCATAACGTTCACCGGAAGTGTAACAACTGAGTCATAGACCCTGTCATGAATTCTCTGTTGCCTTGGAGGACTCCCATATTGTCGTGGTTTAACCCCAGCTGGCCACTAAGCACCCGGCAGCCGCTCGCTCACTCCCCCCACGTCGGGATGAGAGAGAGAATCAGAAGAGTAGAAGTGAGAAAACACTCGTGGGTTGAGATAAAGACAGTTTAATAGCTAAAGCAAAAGCCGTGCACACAAGCAAAGCAAAACAAGGAATTCATTCCCTGCTTCCCACGGGCAGGCAGGTGTTCAGCCATCTCCAGGAAAGCAGGACTCCGTCACGCGTAACGGTGACTTGGGAAGGCAAGTGCCACCACTCCAAATGTTCCCCCCTTCCTTCTTCTTGCCTCTCCTGGTTTTAGTGATACAGGACTGGTTTCTTGTCTAATACTTGGGAAAATTGTACTTTTAGAAGACTCAAGTGCCTGAATTTGTGAAGATATTTACTTTATGGCCAGCTCTGGTGTGTGGGTTTCAAGGTCTCAGTGATTTTGAGCTGGCCAGGTGCAGGGATGAGGAGGAGCAAGACGCGGCCACTTGACCCGAGCTGCCAACAGGGTTATTTCATACCACGAACGGCACATTTGATATAAATTAGAAAGTTTGCTGCGAAGTGCTCTCTCTCTTGATGGCAGCGATCCAGAGAACTTCTTGCCCCGGTGCTGGAGCCCTGAGCCTTTCCCTTCCTTCCAAAGCTGCAGCGCTCCCAGTGCCCCACATTGGCTGTGCCCTGCTGGGAGTGCAGGGCTTCCTACGGATAGAATGGGCTGAGTATAATCCTTGTATATTTTATATTGGTATTGGGATCAATATTGGTTCTTTAGTGTTATTGATGTTAATTATCTAGTCTTATTCTATTAAATCTGTTTATATTTCAGCACCCAGCTTTCCTTGTTTTTCCCAGTTCCCCTTCCCGGGTGGGGAGGGGTATCGGGTGAGAGAATAATTGTCTAAATGACAATAAATTGTTGTGGGTTTCTCAAACCATTATACTTCCCCAGCTTTATATACTGCACTCACATAGTATGGAATACCCCTTTGGTCACTTGGGATCAGCTCTCCCGGCCGTGTCCCCTCCCAAATTCTTGTGCCCCCCCAGCCGGCTTGCTGACGGGGTAGTGTGAGGAGCAGAAACTTCCTGGGTGCTGTGTAAGCCCAGCTCAGCAGTAATTAAACATCCCTGTGTTATCAATGGTGTTTTCAGCACAAATCCAAAACGCAACCCCATACCAGCTGCTATGAAGAAAATTAACTCCATCCCAGCCAAAACCAGCACACTTAAGAGCTATATTTTTTAATTACATAATCCCCACATAGCCTAGGACTGTGCTTTGAGGTGTTGTGTTCTCACAGTAATTAAAAATTCAATTGCCTTTAAACTTCTCAGAGCATATGTGCAAAAGTTTACATTTTTTGTTAGCAAAAGCATTTTTTTTTCAGCCTAACTAACTGCATTGCTGCTGGTGAAATGTAATGCACATTTCAGTCGCTGTAGCTTGAGGATGAGTGTTAAACAACCGGTTTCCTAACTTGAACTGAATTTAATATTCTGAGTTTGAATCTTCCAAATTACTGCTCTTTTCTCCCACATGATGTTTCATCCAGTTGTTCTCGGTGTTGCTCTCTCTCACCTTTTTTGAGGTTTGTTTCAAGATGCTGCTCTGTGCAGTGTGCTCTGTGGGAAGGTATCAGAGCTTTAACCTGTATACATATTGAAAAAAACATTCTTATCATAGAATCACAGAATGTCAGGGACCTCTGGAGATCATCTGGTCCAACCCCCCTGCCAGAGCAGGTCCACCTACAGCAGGTGGCACAGGATGGCGTCCAGGCGGGTTGGGAATGTCTCCAGAGCTGGAGACTCCACCACCTCTCTGGGCAGCCTGTGCCAGGGCTCTGCCACCCTCAAAGGAAAGAAGTTCCTCCTCATGTTCAGATGGAACTTCCTGTGGTCAAGTTTGTACCCGTCACCCCTTGTCCTGTCACTGGGCACCACTGAGAGAAGCCTGGCCCCCTCGTCCTGGCACCCTCCCTTTAAGTATTTATAAGCATTTATGAGATCCCCCCTCAGTCTTCTCTTCTCCAGACTAAAGAGACCCAACTGCCTCAGCCTTTCCTCAAAAGAAAGATGTTCCAGCCCCCTGATCATCTTTGTAGCCCTTCGCTGTCCCCTCTCCAGGAGTTCCCTGTCCTTCTTGAACTGGGGAGCCCAGACCTGGACACAGGACTCCAGATGTGGCCTCCCCAGGGCAGAGCAGAGGGGGAGGATGNGTTTAATAGCTAAAGCAAAAGCCGTGCACACAAGCAAAGCAAAACAAGGAATTCATTCCCTGCTTCCCACGGGCAGGCAGGTGTTCAGCCATCTCCAGGAAAGCAGGACTCCGTCACGCGTAACGGTGACTTGGGAAGGCAAGTGCCACCACTCCAAATGTTCCCCCCTTCCTTCTTCTTGCCTCTCCTGGTTTTAGTGATACAGGACTGGTTTCTTGTCTAATACTTGGGAAAATTGTACTTTTAGAAGACTCAAGTGCCTGAATTTGTGAAGATATTTACTTTATGGCCAGCTCTGGTGTGTGGGTTTCAAGGTCTCAGTGATTTTGAGCTGGCCAGGTGCAGGGATGAGGAGGAGCAAGACGCGGCCACTTGACCCGAGCTGCCAACAGGGTTATTTCATACCACGAACGGCACATTTGATATAAATTAGAAAGTTTGCTGCGAAGTGCTCTCTCTCTTGATGGCAGCGATCCAGAGAACTTCTTGCCCCGGTGCTGGAGCCCTGAGCCTTTCCCTTCCTTCCAAAGCTGCAGCGCTCCCAGTGCCCCACATTGGCTGTGCCCTGCTGGGAGTGCAGGGCTTCCTACGGATAGAATGGGCTGAGTATAATCCTTGTATATTTTATATTGGTATTGGGATCAATATTGGTTCTTTAGTGTTATTGATGTTAATTATCTAGTCTTATTCTATTAAATCTGTTTATATTTCAGCACCCAGCTTTCCTTGTTTTTCCCAGTTCCCCTTCCCGGGTGGGGAGGGGTATCGGGTGAGAGAATAATTGTCTAAATGACAATAAATTGTTGTGGGTTTCTCAAACCATTATACTTCCCCAGCTTTATATACTGCACTCACATAGTATGGAATACCCCTTTGGTCACTTGGGATCAGCTCTCCCGGCCGTGTCCCCTCCCAAATTCTTGTGCCCCCCCAGCCGGCTTGCTGACGGGGTAGTGTGAGGAGCAGAAACTTCCTGGGTGCTGTGTAAGCCCAGCTCAGCAGTAATTAAACATCCCTGTGTTATCAATGGTGTTTTCAGCACAAATCCAAAACGCAACCCCATACCAGCTGCTATGAAGAAAATTAACTCCATCCCAGCCAAAACCAGCACACTTAAGAGCTATATTTTTTAATTACATAATCCCCACATAGCCTAGGACTGTGCTTTGAGGTGTTGTGTTCTCACAGTAATTAAAAATTCAATTGCCTTTAAACTTCTCAGAGCATATGTGCAAAAGTTTACATTTTTTGTTAGCAAAAGCATTTTTTTTTCAGCCTAACTAACTGCATTGCTGCTGGTGAAATGTAATGCACATTTCAGTCGCTGTAGCTTGAGGATGAGTGTTAAACAACCGGTTTCCTAACTTGAACTGAATTTAATATTCTGAGTTTGAATCTTCCAAATTACTGCTCTTTTCTCCCACATGATGTTTCATCCAGTTGTTCTCGGTGTTGCTCTCTCTCACCTTTTTTGAGGTTTGTTTCAAGATGCTGCTCTGTGCAGTGTGCTCTGTGGGAAGGTATCAGAGCTTTAACCTGTATACATATTGAAAAAAACATTCTTATCATAGAATCACAGAATGTCAGGGACCTCTGGAGATCATCTGGTCCAACCCCCCTGCCAGAGCAGGTCCACCTACAGCAGGTGGCACAGGATGGCGTCCAGGCGGGTTGGGAATGTCTCCAGAGCTGGAGACTCCACCACCTCTCTGGGCAGCCTGTGCCAGGGCTCTGCCACCCTCAAAGGAAAGAAGTTCCTCCTCATGTTCAGATGGAACTTCCTGTGGTCAAGTTTGTACCCGTCACCCCTTGTCCTGTCACTGGGCACCACTGAGAGAAGCCTGGCCCCCTCGTCCTGGCACCCTCCCTTTAAGTATTTATAAGCATTTATGAGATCCCCCCTCAGTCTTCTCTTCTCCAGACTAAAGAGACCCAACTGCCTCAGCCTTTCCTCAAAAGAAAGATGTTCCAGCCCCCTGATCATCTTTGTAGCCCTTCGCTGTCCCCTCTCCAGGAGTTCCCTGTCCTTCTTGAACTGGGGAGCCCAGACCTGGACACAGGACTCCAGATGTGGCCTCCCCAGGGCAGAGCAGAGGGGGAGGATGTCCTCCTTCCACCTGCTGACCACACTCCTCTTGATGCCCCCCAGGATGCCATCGGCCTTCTTGGCCACAAGGGCACATTGCTGGCTCATGGTCACCCTGTTGTCCACCAGGACTCCCAGGTCCCTCTCTGCAGAGCTGCTTTCCAGCAGGTCACCCCCAACCTGTACTGGTGCATGGGGCTTATACATCTTGCCATATTTACATGTTCTCTTAAAGAGAGTCTGGTGTTCTTTTCCCAAAGCAGCCTTGGCTGTTGAGTCCCTTACGGGATCTGCTGGCAAGTTTGCTAGAAATAAACATGGTGATGTGGGAGGGGATGGACTCGTCCAAGGCAGGCAGCAAATCTGTGTGGTCAGATGCTGCAGCTCATACTCTGCAAATATGAAACTATCTGCTGGAGGGTTTCTCTCCAAATGACTTTGGAAGGAGTTGCTGGGTAAGGGTGTAGCTGCTTCAGCAGCACGTGTCCAGTACATGGACTGTACCCGAGAGCCACGGGCAAACAGAAGGTCTCCTCCTCATGCTTGGGTCACTTCATGCAGGGAAAACACCCATCTGGGCTTCTGGACACTATTCAATGCTCTCTGAGAACGTGGTAGCAGGGCAGGAAGCTGACCTGGATAGGGTGGGCATTGTACCCTGGCACCTGAGACCCTCTGCTCTCCTAAGCACTTCTGGTATGACCCTGGCCAAATGGTGCAGGCCACTCTGGGGTGCCTGAGGGACAGGGGAACAGCAGCAGCATCCCACAGAGCAGAGGAACAGCAAGACTTATGCACCAGCAGGATCTTTGGTACAATGGGGAGGGGATCATACCCGCACCACTAGGAAGCCAGCTGTCATACGGGGTAACGGTTTGAGACTGAAAGAGGGGAGATTTAGGTTAGATCTCAGGAGGAAATTCTTCGCTGTGAGGGTGGTGAGCCCCTGGCCGGAGTTGCCCAGAGAAGCTGTGGCTGCCCCATCCCTGGAGGTTCAAGGCCAGGTTGGACGGGGCTTGGAGCCACCTGGTCTAGCGGGAGGCATCCCTGCCCAGGGCAGGGGGTGGAACTAGATGGTCTTCAAGGTCCCTTCCAACCTCAACCATTCTATGAGTCTATGATGGTGTCCATCGCTCCTGGAACGGATCTACGATTAAGAGCCTTTGGCAGTGCTGTTCCTCCTCCTTCCCTCAGCTGCTTCTTCCCATGGCTCAGCCCCCACGGATGTGCTGATGCAACGCTTTGTGGCCCAATGCCGTGAGCAGGGCCACCGACCCAAGGTAAAACAAACCCCACTATTTTCTCATTAGCTGGTGATCTGATTGATTATTCGCCCCCCCAAATGACTGCGTTGGCATGGATTCAGGGACTGTGCCCTGTGGCATGGGCTTTGCTTCCAAGGCTGGAAACTCTACAACGTGGCACTGCCACCAGAGCCCTCAGGTGTTTCAAATTCCGCAAAACCATAGGAAGAAAGAAGAGTCCTGATCTGTGTTATACATGCTCAAAGTTTATAAAACCTTTTCTACTTATTTAAATTTTACTTCCATGACAGTGGAAATAAATCCTTATGATAAATTAGAGCTTTGGAAATATTTTCAATAACACCATATTACAAAGGTCAACATAAACTCTTCTATTGTCTGACTAAAGGACAAGTAAGAGTCAGTATTAGATACAGAACTGTAAACTCCAACTTTTTTGTCCATTGATCCCAAAATGATTCTTTGCCTTCGACATACAGAAATTACTGAGATATGACTACACAGTACGACTGTTTTCTGGGGCTAAGCAGAATTGCCGTATACGTAGGACTTGGAAAATGTGAGGAAAAAAGAGAAGTTCTGATAACAGGGAGGAGAAGTGGAAAAGAGGGCATGGAAGGCAAGGAGAAGGAAGACAAGGCAAAGCGAGGCAAAAGAGCTTTGAATGTCTAAGAAGGAGAAAGACGCTGGCTGAGGGAAAGGAATGGGAAATGATAGAGCAAGTCATTCATTATAAGCATTTTTAGCCAAGAAAATGAGTAACACAGAAGCTAATAATATTCTGGGGCTTTGGGAGGCAAAGTAGTGTATTTTCAGGAGCAAACCCCCTCTATTCGTTCCGGTGCTGGCTGCTGCCAGACACCAGTAAGTGACACTGGTGAATGTGACTGTCGGAAGACGAGCCCAGGTGGACACCCCACCTGGGACCAGGTGTTGCCTTCAGCTGGCCCAGCACAGGTTACATCCAGCTCCTACCTGCTCCCACCAGAGGTGACATCCAGCTCCTACCTGCTCCCACCAGACCTGGCAGGAGATTCTCACAGCAGAGATAAAGAAATCGGGGGGGGGGGGGGGAAAAAAAAAAAAAAAAAAAAAAAAAAAAAAAAAAAACTATCCCCCCCAAGGACAAAAAAAAAAAAANNGAGGGGGGGGGGGGGAAAAAAAAAAAAAAAAAAAAAAAAAAAAAAAGATAAAAATCTCTACCCTCCAGGCACAAAAATATAAAATAAAAACAGATAAGCTGGACCTGTGTCAAAGCACAGGGGGGGTGCCTGTCCTGGGGAAGCTCTGCGCCCCCCTCCCATTCCCACTACTGTTGCCTTTAGTGGATGTCAAAATATTTTTGGGGGCAAAAGCTGGTGTTTGTGGGGCTGGGGCGGGGGAAGGGAGGTGGAGAACTTGGAGCCCTGCATGGGTGGAGAGGGGAGACTTTTATCCTAAAGTCATTGTAAAGCCAAAGCGGGGTTTATCCTCCACAGCTAAATGAAAACGAAAAGGGAAAAAGGGGGGGAAAAAAAATACAGAATAGCAACACTGGAGATACAAAGACTGTCATGGACCAGTGCGAGTTTGCAAAATTATATGTAAATGACCCCAGTTTTGACCATGGTGGCCCTCTGCTAATCCCAGAGAGAAAATCTACTTAGCAAAGGAAAGTTTTGTTTAATTTGGTTAACAGGGACTAAAATGCTGAATATATTAATAATTTATATTTCCAGGGAAACGCTATATCTTTAATGCTTCAGTGCCGAAGGGGCTCCCCACAAGAGCTTAATGCTCACCGAATAAAAATCGTGTAGGATTTTCTCCATATTCCGCACCCGACGCGGGTGAAAATGAGTGTCAGACATGTGTTTCCATAATAGGCGCCAGCCCTTCTGCTGCTGCTGCCGGATGTGTTTGGCTGAGCCCATATTGCCGGGCGGACACCGAGCAAGAGAGGGATTCCCGCTGGATTTACCATCCCAAAGGTGTCCCGAGGAAATGAGGGATTTTTTTTTTCCTCCCCTCTCTGGCCGACTCATTGCGTTCGTTATCCCGCCGCGTGACCTTTTCCCCGCTAATCTGAACGAGCAGCTTTTCCTGTATTTGCAGGTTAAATGGAAGATACACATTCTACTTTTTACACATTGTGACGAAGATCTTTTTGTCTGTCCCCGCATAAAGGGTGGGGTTGGTTTACAAATTGCAGGTTGGCCCGTTCCGTGACCTGGGCAAACAAACCAGGTCAAATCCCCTCAAAGCCTCCCCACCCAACTGGAATAAGTTAATTTACCCCATCGGCGGCTCCGACCCCGCCGGCCAAACCCGGGCTGCCCGAGGGAGGGAGTGGGGTGGTTGGGGGGTCCCCCTGCCCTCCTGCCAGAGGTGCGGGGACACCTGGGGACACGTTGGGTTCCGGTGGGACCGAAATTGCCCCCCCGTTAGGCGCAGCAGCGAGTCTGGAAGGACTCGCTCCAAGAGCTTTTATTTGGTTTATTGGTTTATTGGGTTGGACTAGGTGACCTTTTAAGGTCCTTTCCAACCCAAACTATTCTGGGATTCTTCCCGGCGCCCTGCACCTCCGCAGCGGCCGCCCCCCCCTCCGCCCCATCCCTTATTCCTCCTCCTCTGACCAAGCTGCGCCGCAGAGAAAATCTCTGGAAAAACCACACGGGACATCCCGGTGCCTTTCGGATGCGCGTCCCTGGGAGAATCCATCCCCCCCCCC
>VZSF01006574.1:0-43454 GCA_013398295.1 Chionis minor
TCTATGATTCTATGATTTTTGCAGTTTAAGAGTTACAGCAGTGTTTAGTGTGCATTTGGCTTGCCTGCAGCAGCTGAGAATGCAGTTTTGGGTTGGAACAGGTATTTTAAACTCTTGCTTTACTGCCATCATATGCTGCCATCCTGAGGCCAATTCTTGCAGAACATATTAAAGAGTGCAAACTACTGGCTGACTGTGCCAGACTGCACAGACACTGTGCTTCACTGCTTAGCAATATATAAGTTCAGATCACCATATGAGTCTGCTTAAAATCGCTGCAATTTCAGAGATAGCTCAAGATAATTTTTTATTTTCGTTCCAAGTAGGCAAATTAAATTTCATTTTTAATAGTCACACATGATTCTATTGTAGTTTTGGTTTGTATTTTTGGTTTGAAATCATGCTAATTACTATTTTTATGATTGAAGCCTAATTTGATGTTCTGCTTCACCAGATGAATGTAACTCTGCCTGACACAATTATTCTTTGCTTTTTGTGGATCACAGACTAACTGTCTGCAAGTGGCTCATAATGTATAACCTGTCACCTTTGAGTCCTAAATGCTGTACTAGAATTTGAGGAATGGGTATGTTATCTTCATCGCTGCATGCCATTTCTAGTGTATATTTTGGTCATAGAAAAAATCCTTGAAATGTAACTTAATATAAAAGTTAATCAATGAAATATGGAAAGAGAGAAACTGGGAAGATATATTTTTATGATTACTCAAAAAGGTTAAATACTTGACTGAACCAGTAAGAACCTTTGTAGAGTCTTTCCTTTGTGAATCCACATGCAGTATCTTCCTCATCTCCTTTCATTGACTGAGTCATGGAGAGTGCTGAACCCTTTTTATCACATCTTTTTCATGGAAATGGTAATTAAGGTACTCATTCTTGCACCTGCTCTCCTTTTTCTTTTTTTCCCCCTGTTTATCAAGGAAGGCAATTAAGAATTTCCCTGGGTAGAAACAGTCCCACAAGTTTCTTGCACAACCCACCATGGCAGAACCGGTGAAAGACTGGATGTAAGACTCAACATTGGTTCATCTTCTCTGTCTCGATTACTGTGTACGGCAACTCCCGTGCAGGAGATTTGCTCCTCTGTTCAAGCTTGGATCCCTGTGTGCCAGGGAGGTCCTCTGCTTTGGCCTGATAGGCAGTATGGGAGTTGAAACATCAACCATGTCATTTACAGACTGGACTAGCAGTTAATGTAGTCCTGTATCGTGTTTCTAAAATCGACTGCAAACATTTTAAATGATGAAGCATAAAACTCATTATTAGCAATGAAATTGCTTGTTTCCAACTAGTGTTGGTCATGAAACGTGATAGCTTTAACTGTTGTCTCTGCCATCCTCCCTAATGGAACTGCAGTGTTTTCTTCTTTGTGTATAACATTAAATGCTTTAGAATTAGTTGCATAAGAGTTAGCCTGTCTTCATGTAGTTTATCTCAATATTTAAGACATGTTGAGCTTGTTCAGCCTGGAGAAGAGAAGGCTCTGGGGAGGCCTTATAGCAGAATTCTAGTACCTAAAGGAGGCCTACAGGAAAGATGGGGGGGGACTCTTTATCAGGGACTATAGTGATAGGACAAGGGGTAACAGTTTTAGACTGAAAGAGGGTAGATTTAGATTAGCTATTAGGAAGGAATTCTTTACTGTGAGGGTGGTGAGATCCTAGAACAGGTTGCCCAGAGAAGTTGTGGATGCCCCATCCCTGGAGGTGTTCAGTGCAAGGTTGGATGGGACTTTGAGCAACTTAGTGTAGTGGAAGGCGTTCCTGACCATGGCAGGGCTGTTGGAACTTGATGATCTTTAAGGTCCCTTCCAACTCTAACCATTCCATGATTCTAGGATGGCAAATCCTGACAAGAAGCACAGGATGGAGCTTCAGGACATGCATTTTCTGCAGGAGGATGCAAGTTTCCCAGGCATTCTTTCAAACAATCTGAAATAGCTGCTGTCAAGGTCTTCAGGAGACACTGAGAAAGCTCAGCTAAACTTCTTCCCAGGGTTTTGACAGCTAGGGAGAGGGAAATGTGGAAGTTGGGACAGGAGAAAAAAATTCCAAGCTCTCTGTACTTACTGTTGTGGAGTACACTGAGCTGTAAAATTGATTCAGTATCTTTATGCTGTGATTATAAGATAAATGAAGAATACATGCAGTCGTTAGCTAGATGCCCTTTTTAGCAGTCCTACAATCACAAATGCATTAAATATGGAATTATAATTTTTTTTTGCAGGGTTTTGTTTGGAAAAACTTGAAGTGCTAGATCCAGTGGGAGCCAGTTCTGGAAACACTACATCCTCTTTAAGCATGAATTGGTATGAGTTTTTTATCTCTGTAAGTACATACAGCTAGATTTGCATTAATCTTTTTTTTTTTTTTTTAAAGCAAATTTGTGATTTGATCCAATTCTTACCTATAGAAGATTTCATAGGTAATCAATTGAGAAAAGAGCTTGGAGAAAAACAGCTTGCAACAGATTTGTGAAAATATTATAATTAAAATATTAATGGCATGTTGAAACTTGTATAATTATGAAAATCAATGCAGTAAAATCACTCAGTCATCATATATGAGTACTAGAAAAAGAGGGGAAGTACAGATTAATTCAGCTGAAATACAGAAATATTCCATCCCTTTATGGTAACATGAAATAAATTAAGAAACATGAAGTGTGTGAACATGTTTTACACAAATTATAATTATCATTTTGAGAAAAACAGTCATGTTTTCCATTGTAAGATGAATGCAAATATTTATAGTCCTATGAGTACACAAGAGAAACAGCGTAAAGGCCAGCATCATATGATAAAAGTCATGTGTGATACTGTTACATCTGTTGACTGGAGAAGCAGCCAACTGTGTTAGGCAGTGTTGTACATCCAATAACGCTGTCCTTCACCTTTCAATCAAACACCTCTTTGGTTCACTTCTGTCATGGTTTAGCCCTGTGCATGGTAGGCAGCTAACAGACCCACTCGCTCACTCCCTTGCAGCAGGATGGTGGAGAGAATCAGAAGGGAAAAAGTGTGAAAGCGCGTGGGTTGAGATAAGGACAGTTTAATAGGGAAAGCAAAAGCCGTGTGCACAAGCAAAGCAAAACAAGGAATTTATTCACAGCTTCCCATGGGCAGGCAGATGTCCAGACATCTCCAGGAAACCAGGGCTCCCTCACATGTAATGGTTACTTGGGAAGACAAATGCCATAACTCCCAACATCTGTACTTCCTCCTTCTTCCCCCAAATTTAACTGCTGAGGATGGTGTCGTATGGTATGGAATATCCTTTTGGTCAGTTAGGTTCAGCTGTCCTGGCTGCGTCCTCTCTGATCTTTTCATGCACCCAAAGCACTGGCAGGGTAGTGTGAGAAGCAGAGAAGGCCTTGACTCTGTGTAAGCACTGCTTAGCAGTAACTAAAACACCCTTAACTTAACAACACTGTTTTCATCATAAATCCTAAGCACAGCACCATATAAGCTACTATACCCCAGCCAAAACCAGTACAACTTCTCTAGAATATACATTCTATAGTGTAGGCTCTTCTCATTTTTGCTTGTCAGATTAGGCACAGTGGACCTCTGACCTGTGAGTCTTACTGTTAACAGGAGTAACTTAAGACATTGAAGTCTTTGGCTACAAGGCTGGTACCGGCCCTCTTACAAGAATAAAGGATTGAGGTAAAGAAAAATATTTGCTGCAATATAAAGAGCATAAATACTGTTTCACCAGCATATAGCACGTTATACTTTTTTACTTCCAATCTTCATTTCAGTGGTCTGAGTTCCTTTCCTAATCTTTTTCATGCAACTGGAATAGTTTAGAATAATACCTTGTCAAAAGAGATTATCTCAGAGAGAAAAAAAAACCCTAGTTATTGAATAAATTGTAGAAAAGTTACACTATGTTAAAATGGAGCATTAGATAAAGGTCTCCTGTCTTAAAGTACTTCATTGTGTTATAGCCACACGTTTAGCTAAAGGTGAGCAAGTTAGGTGGCTGAAGGATATAATTAAATCAGCATCTTTTGCCAGCTACACAAATGGGTTTAAAAGTAAAGACCAGAATGTAAGAGTCACCTGAACTATTATGAGATGAACTCCAAAATCCCAAACCATCCTAGGTGAACAATTTGCCCAGAGGTACTAATGACTGATTATACTAGGATGACTATGACAGTGTTCCTCCACTGCAAGTCCCCAAGTTTCTCTCCATGTAAGTTCTATGCCTGGACAGAAAAGCCATCAACTGGTTTATCCCTGAGAATGAAATGAGAATTTGAATATTGAGGGTATCGATGGAAAGAGAGAATCTAATATGTCTTGCAGTGCAACTCATTGCATATGTGTATATTCTGCATTGCAATAGTAGCACTCCCATTTACAGCAGTGATTCTGTTTTATGTAGGGACAGTCAGTGCACTGGGATGAAATTACATCCAAGACAAAGCTGTCTTTGGCTTTAGCTAAAATCTCGCTCTTTTTCCACAATGTAAATGTTTTTTTGCCTTTGCAAAGTGTTTCCATTTCTTCCTTTCAGAGGCCTTAACTGTTCATACCCAAGTAAAAAATCTGCTCCTGAGACACATTTTTTATGTGCTCATACTGCACAGCCACATGTGGTTTTGCTCTTTAAAATGGGTATGTGTCTGTGGAAAGGTGACTGGCAGCTGTAAAACTGAACATCACTTACCATTAAATCCATGAAGCAGGTGACATTCCAGAAATTTTAGATCAAAACAGCCCATGCTGTTTTGTCCCTGCAAAAAGGTCTTCACCCACAGCCAAGAGCAGAACACCTGCCTGGTCTGTGACAGGATATACACTCTGCACCCAGCAATGCAGCTCCTGGTGCTTTACCCTGCTCTTCTTACTGGTGCAGATTCATTGGGCCCAGGAGATGAATGCTGCAAGTCTGAAAGGCCACAAAACTTAAGGAAGTACTACCAACTTGCTCTTCCTTGCATTTGTATCTTAGATAGCAGTGAAGTCTATGCACTTCATCCTTATTCACTTTTGCTGTGAACCTCAAGGGTTACTACTCATTCCCAAGAGGCATTTTTGCCACTGTTTCCTTTTCTTCTAGTCTGTATTTCCTCTGCCCCATACTACAAATATCTGCTCCTATACTACAATTTTATGATTATTTTACATATGAACATTATAAAGCATTTGGGAATGCACTTGGTTCGAACAGCAATGGGAAAAAAGTGATATAGCAGTTCCATCTACATAGCACAGTCCAGAAAAATAGGAACAGACCTGCAGAGCAAACCAATTGATGTTGAGGAGCAGTGTCCACACTGCATGTGTTTCAGGGTAATTTTCACACAGCTATGGCTATTCTGATCCCACGGTCTGCATGTTCCTGTGTGTTTCACTCTTCAAGGTGAGGGCCAAAAAGAGGGCAATGAAAAAGAAGATACAATGAAAGAACAAAGAACTTTCACAAGCAAGAAATAGAGATTATGCTGATGACAGGTACCTAAGCAAGCTAAAATAAAGATCCACCCCCCAGCTTCTGAACTCCTCCTTCCGGGCGTTCACTGATCACATTTGTAGTTTGATATTCTGTAATAAGTTATTGACTTTGAAGAGTTTAATCTTCCTTATAGTTTAATCTTCCTTTCAAATATGATTTTCTGATGATTGTGTTGGCCCATTTGCCTCACAGGGTATTGTATTTTGATGTTACTTTCCAGGAGAGTAAACTAAAGACTCTTATGTCTTTTGGCAAAATTAGCTTTATTGAGTGTCTCATGTGGCAGGAGTCAGCTTCAGTTGCCCAACGTCTCTCTTCTTCTATTGCGTTTATGTTTGATCTTGTCTGTGACTGAGTCATTGTTGCAGGAAATTTTGCAATCATTGTTCTTTGAGAAGTTTTATTACCATAGTAATTTTGTTGAGAGCCAATTAAATCATGTTGGTAAGACATGTTCGGACAATAAGAGTGCTTCCTTGTAGCAGCAAAACAATACTCAGTAACAGTGTCAAATCACATCAGGTAGCAAACATCACAAACAGATATACGAATTTCAGCTTGCTTTTTTAAGCAGGTTACATAACCAAAATAGAGACTAAGAAGCAAGTTGATGTACATTGGTTATTTGTACATCTGCTGATGGATGCATAGGTGGAAGAAAAACTTTAAAATATATTTGTCTTCTCTTCCTCTCCTCTTCAGAAATTTTATTCATTGAGAAATTGGGAATTTTAGCATTTTGAAGAGGTTGCTAGAATACATGTTGTCCCTCATTATTTCCTCTCCATAGCCTTTCTCTTTCCTGTGTTTACCTGGAAGGGAAAGGAGAATTTGATGCAATCTCAAAAAAGCAAATCAGAAATACCATTTTGAGAAATGGAAAATGTTCATTTCAGAAAATCAGGAGATGAAGACAGCATTCCTTCTGTAAATGTGAAGAATTACTTTCTCAGTGCATTAAAATTGTAACAATTTTTTTATGTAAGCTCAAAGATGTGGTTGATGCAATACTTCAACTTTTTTTTTTTTTAACTTGGCTTGAAAATTGTTTTGAACTCATATTCACACAGCCATTATCTACATTTAAGTTGAGTAGTTTTGATATGTGCCTTCTGCCTTGATCTTAACCGCTTTTAATATTCTCTTCATTCTTAGTATGATGCTATCAGTTGTCCCAGATTCTGCGCCTACTATGTCATCAAAAGTTTTCTGTGCTTCACTAGCAGGATATTCACCAGTCCTGCACAGCTATAGACTTACTAGTTGATCCAGACAAACAAATCCTGTTTTCCTTGTGCATTTGAGTTTCACAGCCTGGGGTGCATATGACCTTAACTTTAATAACAACAAATTTGTCACTTCATGTTTTTGTAGTATGAAAAGTGTCTGCTTTAAACCTGCCTCCTTTTTGCTTTTATTGCAATGAACCTGTTTTTTCATGTGAAGTGCTGCAGATAAATATGGTAGCTGTTGCTGAAGGCACCTACAAAAACATTATATCCCCATGTATCTCTAAATATAGTGAAATTTGATAAGAAGTCTGTAAAGAGCCTCATACAATATTAATTTAGACATGGCTTCTTACTGTGTCAGACAGAAGAGAGGTTTATAGCAGATCCCAGATCTCACATTCCTTTGACAAGCTGCTGGGTCATACAATCCCTGCATTGGGCAAGAGTGGCTCAGTCATCAGAGCAGTGTCTATGCTGACATTTTGCACTAGAGCATTTTGAAGTGAATGTCCCAGTCATCCCCACTTATTGCATGCCGGTGCAGTTCTCAGACCAGTTTTGGTACCATCAAACTGGATTTGTTTAGGAGGAAATTGAATCAAAAGCTCTGCTCTGTGTGTTCATCAACACACTCATCATCCCTAACAAAGATGTAAAGCTTCATCCAGTGAACAGCCCTTTGAATACCCTCTAATCACAGGAAGGGGACATTCAGGTAAGGGAACCAGGCTAAATCTTGACTGAGGCCACCTGAATTTGCCCTAACCATCTTCAGTGTATAAGCAGAGGCCTTGGCACCAAGTGCTTTAACCTACTGATCCAGTGTTGGTGTGCCAAATTGTTTGCTAATGTAAAAGTAGCCCGAGACTCATACAGATCCCGCTGGATAGCCTTTGGGGCTCCAGTCACCCTTTTGTGGAGTGTGTAGGGAGATTCTGGAAAACCCACCTCATGTTAGCAATTTCCAGCACCACCTTGCAATGGCTGGATTTTAAGCAATATTTAAAAAGAGAGCAATTGCTTCCTTGCAATCAAACAGACCTATGCAGACACGAGATCATTTCCAAACTCAGTTTTTACTCCACTTCAGTCTTGTCTTGCAGTAATTAACTTATTCCACATTTTACTTGTGCAAAAAAAGTTTCAGTTTACTTTCAATAAAAGAGTAAACCATGGTTTCAAAGTTAGGTCTCTTCTCATGATACTTAATGATCAATGTTCTATTGAACTCATACAACTCATTCTCTCTAAAGCATATTATATGTAGATGGTTATTTGGGCATAAATGTTGAATGGTTTGCCCTTTTTTTGTTCCAATGACCATCACAAAGCAGGCCACAGAGAGGAAATATATGCTCTACATAGCCTGTAGGATGGACGTGCTATCAGTCTGTTATTCTAATGTCAAAAAGAGTCAATTAATACTTCCTTTTTTTTTCTCAGTTTATGTGCATCATAGTACATTTTTACTCTATCATTATACCAATGGCTAAGTAATATTCTGTTCCTGTTCTTATTGACTGCCTTTTGCAGTTTCGGTTTCTACTGTATTCATGTTCCTATGATTAATGAAACCAGCTTTCAGTTGTAGCTGCAAGACTTTGTTAGAAGTAACGATGCAGCACTGATAGCTTCATGCACAAATGGCAGGGAAGGGAGTATTCTGTCACTGAGGTCTGTTGGTCTCTGTACCCACATGTCTTGATGTACATAAAGGTGTGTGAAGCTGACAGCCACTGCACGACACCTTCCTAGAAGTCTGCAGTCGAAAACATCACCAGTGCTCCCAGGATCAGCTGGTTGCACAGGCTATCTCCTGTTTAAATCAAACCATGCTTTTCAGCTGCAATAACAACCAACCAAGCAGTTTATTTTATTACATTTGCCCTGCTTTGACCGATTAAACCATGTCTTAACATTCATGCAGAAGTAAATGCTTTGGAACTACTTAACTGTCTGACAGCTTGCAAGGGTTATCCTCCCTGGTAAAATCACATCAAACAGATTCTTCACCCCATCTACATATTTTCCTCTTCTCTTACATATATATTATCGTGTGCATCTATGTCTCCCAAAAAAAGATAAAAAGTATTGAAATGTCTAGAAAATGGTATTCAGGGGTGAGTTCCAGCCTTTGTGTGACTGTACCAAATTTCAGAAAAGCTATAGTACTGCATTTCTAGCAGGCACATATTTCATCGCAAGTTGGATTCTGCTCTGCCTTGCAGACCCATTTCCAGTAGTATGATGCAGAGCAGACCAGGCCTGGCATGCTCTCCTGGGTTTGGCACCTCCTGGGATGCCTGCCCATAGGTCAACAGCGAGGGCTGCCTTGCCAGGACTCAGAGCTCAGAATGCTGTGGAGACCTGCACCCTTGTTACAAGGAAAGATGCAAGAAATGAAGATATTGCTGCCAGAAACTCTCATTCCTGCTGACAGGTCGTACTTGACTAAGAGTTTCAATCAACCTATCCTCTCGCATGCTTCCTATTTGAGTGGGTGAATACTATAGAAGGAGTACTGAAAGCAGAAGTGACTTTTTTTTAAGTGCGGTACTTAAAAAGAATCATAGAACATTAGAGGTTGAAAGGGACCTCTGGAGATCATCTGGTCCAAGCGCCCTGCCAGAGCTGGCCCAACTACAGCAGGTTGCACAGGATGGCATCCAGGCGGGTTTTGAATGTCTCCAGTGTCAGAGACTCCACCACCTCTCTGGGCAGCCTGTTCCAGTGCTCTGCCACCCTCAAAGGAAAGAAGTTCTTCCACATGTTTAAATGGAACTTCTTATACTCGAGTTTGTGCCCATTGCCTCTTGTCCTATCACTGGGCACCACTGAAAGACTGGCCCCTCCTCCGGGCACCATCCCTTTAAGTGTTTATATTGATAAGGTCCTCCCTCAGTCTTCTTTTCTCCAGACTAAAAAGACCCAACTGCCTCAGCCTTTTCCTTTAAGAAAGATGTTCCAGTCCCCTAATCATCTTCATAGCCCTTTGCTGTACCCTCTCCAGCAGTTCCATGTCCTTCTTAAACTGGGGAGCCCAGAACTGGACACAGAACTCCAGACACAGCCTCACTGGGTCAGAGTAGAGGAGGAGGATGACCTCCCTTGACCTGCTTGCTACACCCCAGCATCCTCTTGATGCACCCCAGGATGCCATTGGCCTTCTTGGCCACAAAGGCACATTGCTGCCTCATGGGCATCCTGTTGTCCACCAGGACTCCCAGGCCCCTCTCTGCAGAGCTGCTTTCCACCAGGTCAGTCTCCAACCTGTACTGGTGCATGGGGTTATTCCTCCCCAGGTGAAGGACCCTGCACTCACTTTTGTTGAATTTCATATGGTTTCTGTCTGCCCAACACTCCAGCCTGTCCTGATCACACTGAATTGCAGCACATCCTTCTGGTGTGTCAGCCACCCTTCCCAGCTTCGTGTCATCAGCAAACTTGCTGACGGTACACTCCGTGCCTTCATCCAGNCTCACAGGTGCATCCCGTCAGGACCCATGGACTTGTGGATGTCCCATTTACTTAATTGGTTTCTAAATTGATCCTCCTCAACGAGGGGAGAGTCTTCCTTGCTCCAGACTTTCCCTGTTACCTGTAAAGTCTGGGGGTCCTGAGGGCTGGCCTGAGCAGTGAAGCCTGAAGCAAAGAAGGCATTCAGTAACTCTGCCTTCTCTTCATCCTCTGTCACCTTGGCACCCATCTCATTCAATAGCAGGCCCACATTCTCTCTAGTTTTCCTTTTGCCTCTAATGCACCTAAAGAAACCCTTCCTGTTGACCTTGACATCCCTTGCCAGATTTAATTCCAAGGAGGCCTTGGCTTTTCTTCACAGAATCACAGAATCATAGAATCACAGAATCACAGAATGTTAAAGGTTGGAAGGTACCTCTAGAGATCATTTGGTCCAGCCCTCCTGCCAGAGCAGGTCCAACTACAGCAGGTTGCACAGGAGGGCATCCAGGTGGGTTTGGAATGTCTCCAGTGTCAGAGACTCCACCACCTCTCTGGGCAGCCTGTTCCAGTGCTCTGCCACCCTCAAAGGAAAGAAGTTCCTCCTCATGTTCACATGGAACTTCCTATGTTCGATTTTATACCCATTGTTCCTTGTCCTGTCATTGGGTACCACTGGGTTTCCTTGTTTCATCCCTGCATAGTCTGGCAGAATTCTTGTCGTCTTCCCAAGTGGTCAGTCCCTTCTTCCACATACTGTAAACTTCCTTCTTCCACTTGAGCTTTTCAGGACCTCCCTGCTCAACCATGCTGGTCTCCTGCTTCCCCTGCCTGATTTCTTGCTCTGAGGGATGCACCGGTCCTAAGGAAGTGATACTTGAAAATCAACCAGCTCTCTTGAGCCCCCCTACCCTCTAGAGCCCTAAACCATGGNTCTTCCACATACTGTAAACTTCCTTCTTCCACTTGAGCTTTTCAGGACCTCCCTGCTCAACCATGCTGGTCTCCTGCTTCCCCTGCCTGATTTCTTGCTCTGAGGGATGCACCGGTCCTAAGGAAGTGATACTTGAAAATCAACCAGCTCTCTTGAGCCCCCCTACCCTCTAGAGCCCTAAACCATGGGATTTTTGGAAGAGGTGCATATTTTTCCAAAAGCAGTAGCTTAGAGATCTTTCACGTTTTATATTACACCTTATTCTCAGACATGAAAATGCAATACCAAAAGAAGAATATGAATGCAAACTCTTAACAGAAATCAGAACAGACTTTGGCAAAATGACATAATTTTAATGAAAATAGGTAGGGAGATGGACTTTCGTTGGTCAGTGTTTACACCTGACTTCATTCAAAGATAAGTGAACCTTATAAAGAACAGAGAGGACACTATTTCTAACATCTTCCTTTCATCATTTTTCTGGTCAGAGTGAACTAGGCTTTTTTTTTTCCCGATAATCATGTTACAGACGAGTGTGATCCATGCTATACTGTCACCACTACACAAGCAAATTAGACGGCTATCCTCGGAAAAAATCTCATTATGTAAAGCATCACTAGTTAGAGAAAAGGGTTTGTTGTTTTGTCCTGAATCTATACTGTCCACTAGGCTTAATATTTTACCAAACAATTTGTTTGTTCCGTATGGTTTCTGTAAGACAGATAAAAACTAATAAATCTAACACCACAGAGGTTATGATTGTCTGTAACGCTACTTCACATCATGGTATGACCTTTGAATTTTCATTTTGATACTGTTACTTCCTTCATAATTTGTAAGTGTAAAACATTATATGTTGTGTAAATGCTTGCTGGCTGTTAAAAGCACTGTGACTGCCCTATCCCTAGAAGTGTTCAAGGCCAGACTGGATGGGGCTTTGAGTAACCTGGTCTACTGGAAGGTGTCCCTGCCCATGGCAGTGGGGTTGAAACTAGGTGATCTTAGGGTTCCTTCCAACTTTAACCATTCTATGATTTTATGCTTATATGATTGGAATTCTAGCTGTCATCTGGTTAATTCAAGTTGCGAGGAAGCAACTAACGTTTTACTTTCAGTAACATACATCAGCAAAGGCTCTTTTGTGTTACTGCAGAATTCAAGTGGCATGAGAAAATCATGTATCATTTGATTATCTAAAGGCTTTCTGTATTTTCTTTATGTTACTGTGATACGTTTAACTTTTTTCCTTTATTTTTGTTACTGATGTAGTGACAGCTTGAGCTGTGTACAAAACAAAACTCAAGTTATAAGGTGATCTTAAAACCATGTGTTAGGGTAGCAAGGAAATAGTGCCAACTGCTTTTGTGTTCTAGAGCTCAGGTGGAGCATAAAACCTCATCGTATACTCTTTGATCTGGTCAAATTGTAGCCTCCTTAAAGTGGGAGGGAAGAGATGGGTCTTTATGGACCTATTTGATCTGTTTAAACATTTATGTGATAAGTCTGTGGTGGTTTGGTTGTAGTTATGGGATGGTTTAATTATAGGTTGACCCAGCAAAGCTACCTGTATTTAAAGAGTTGCACAATGCTTCCTTGTTTGCCCAAGACTACTTTCAGTCACTCATAATGATTTCAACAGATGAAGATAGTTTGCATTGAAAACCTAAGCTGTTGGGCATCAGGTGGAGGCTGATTTTTTTCTCAACAGCATATTTACCTTTAGCTCAAAAGTATAATGCTTTCTTAGAAAGCAAAAAAATAAAATAAACACCATGCACCCCACGCACACAACCATGTCAAAAAGTTCCGACATTTCTAGCTTTTTCAATAAAAGCTTGAATATGTCCCAAGGATTTCTCTACTGCCCATTATATGTGTACTGGTATGCTTGGAAAAAACATGGTTACGACTGCCATACTTGATCAAATTGTGAGCCTGATTTGCACTTTGCAGATAACTCATTAGTGTCTGTTGGCTCATATGTAAAGGATGACCTTTCTGAAGTGCATTTCATCTAAGAATCTTTGAGGTTGACCAAGGCTTTCCTCTCAGTTGTCACTGTAACCATGGGCCTCGTAACTGAAATTAGATACACAGGTGAGATTCATTTGACCAAATAGAGACCTTTGTCTTCAAATTAAATTAATCATGATCCAAAAGCCCATTGTCTAAATCACTGCTAACTAGAAATTCACTGCAGGATGATTATTTCATTTGTAGATGTCTGCAGTTTTAGATGCTTATGTTATTTGCTTTTTCTTTGCATACCCTGTACTGCCTCTCCTGGTACGCAGACAGTCCACTCAGGTGCAGATGATGCAGGAGCTGAACTGGAAGAAGAGAGAGTAAATTGCAACAAAGATGTTTGACATATGAAAAAAAAAAATATACCTTTTGGAAGGTAAGAGATGATACCACTATTTACCCACACATATGTTCTGGGGCCAGGGCTAAGAACAAAGAGCACAAAGGGGTGTAAGATCTAGAGGAACAGAGATCTGGAGGCTAGAGCTAGAGAGGACAAGTCCTAAAATAGTATGAGGAGGCTGGGCTCAGAGAACAGAACAAATTGCTTTGGGAGCTGCTTGAATATAAACAATGATGGTTCTCTGGGCTCCTCCAAACCATATGAAGCTAGTACTTTGGGGCTGCAGATTTCTTCAAGGTAATTCCTGACGGAAAGCATTGCATACAGAGTTTTCAATGAGCTCCAGCCAAAACAAGACTCTGGACATTTGAAAACTGTTCAAAATGATGTATCACTTCTGTAAATCTGCTTGCTTAGGTTTGCTGATTATCAATTACCTGGGCAATTTTTAATCTAGCAAATCTGATTTTAATACATAACCATTTCTTTAATGTCACAGATTCATCTGAAGGCATTACAGAGATTTGAATAAATATTTGTATTGTTCCACTTGCAATGAATATATACTGAAGGGTAATAATCAATGAATATTTGGGTGGAAATCAACAATACCTCATGGGAAAATACACACCGTCCTCTAAGAAAGATAAATTTACTAATGTTGTAAGGCAAAAAAAAACCCCATGGCAAACAATGATAGATTTCATGGTAGTCTATTTTCAGTATAAGTAACTCTATTAGACAAGTTGGTGTCCTCATCTCAGGAACATTTCTGTTCTACTAACACAGTCCTTTTAATTGAAAAAGCTTGCCTTGGATGGATTCAGAAGGCACTGAGAAGGATTAAAAAAGCAAGAACGGCACCTTGTGTAGTAGTCTTCTGATAAAAGAATGCTTTTCCCCCCTTACACTGCCCCTGTGAAAATACTTAAAACCAGAAAAAAAAAAGTTAGACCAAGGGGAGACTTCAAATCCCATTTCCATTGTGATGCTTAAGTGTAGCCTCAACTTGACTGAGGTTGAGGTGACTCAACTCATTTTGAAGCCTTTTTTGTCTCTCCTCTCCCACCAATTTCTTCCCAACTCAGTTGCCCCAGCACTCAGCACTGTGGATCTAAGAGCCCTCCACCTCATGGATATGGCCAGCACACAAATGCTGAGCTCAGCCCTCATCACCTCGATGAAGCAGCATGGAGCGCCAGGGCACATGGACATACTCCCTGTGTGCCTACACTCTTCCCCTGAAAGGTCCCAGAGCATCAGATGATATAGGGCTGGAAGGAGTGGCAGCCTTTGTATGAGCTACAGATGAAACACATCAGTTGCCTGAATATTGGTGGCAGGTGAATACTGAGGCAGGTTCACTGCCCTCAAAGCTGAGGAGGAACCAGGTATGGTGTCAAGAGAAACACCCAGGCTGACTGACCCTGAGCCATGCAGAAGCACTAAGAGCAAGTGACAGCAGTTGGCAACTCCTTGCTGCAAGGGACAGACACACACATCTGCCTACCTGACCTGCTGTCTTGAGAAGTTTGCGGCTTGCCAAATGAGAGCTTATAGTTAAGGATTGAAGAGCAGACTGATATGGGTGACAACGTAGTGAGCATCTGCTATGGAGCTGCTGACCAGGAAGAGCAAGTGGATGAGGCCTTCTGTGGACTGCTAGAACCACCCTCCTGTTTATGGGTCCTGGTCCTCATGAGGCACTTTGATCACCCTGATGTCTGCTTGAGGGGCAACAGAGAAGGACATCAGCAATCCAAGAGGTTCCTGGAGAGCATCAATGACCACTTCATGACACTAGTAATAGAGGAGTGAGGGAGAGGCTCTGCTGGACCTCATACTCAACCACAAGGAGGGGCTTATCAGGGATGTGAAGGTCAAAGGCAGACTTGGCTGCAGTGATGATAAAATGGTGGAGCTCACGATCCTGTGCAGATGGGGCAGGGCAAACTAAAAGATGACAATACTGTCTTTCAAGAGAGCAGACTTTGGCCTCTTCAAATATCTGCTTGGCTGAGTCCCATGGAATAAGGACCTGAAGGGAAGAGGGTCCTAGAAAGCTGGATAATATTAAAAGATCACCTGCTCCAAGCCCAAGAGAGTTCCATCCCAATGAATATGAAGTCAGGGAAAAAAGCCAGGAAGCCTGCATGGATGAACAGGAGCTCCTGGAAAAAAATCAAACACAAAAAGCATACAGAAGGTGGAAGCAAGGACAGGTAATGTGGGAGAAATACAGAAACACTGTCCGAGCATCAGGGATGCAGTTAGGAAAGCTAAAGCCCAAATGGAATTGAATCTGACCAGTCATGTCAAAGACTACAAGAAGGATTTCTATAAGTACACAGGTGACAGAAGGAAGACTAAGGAAAATGTGGTACATTGCTCAATGAGGTGGGGACCTGGTTATACAGGACATGGAAAAGGCTGCAGTACTGAATGTCACCTTTTCTTCAGTCTTTACTAGCAAGACTGGCCTTCAGAAATCCCAGGTCCCAGAAACTGGGGGAAAAGCTAGAGCAAGAAAGATGTACCCTTGGTGGAAGATGATCAGGTGAAGGAATAATGAAGCAAACTAGACATAAGTAAGTCCATGGGCCCTGATGGGATGCATCACAAGTGCTGAGATGTCATTGCAAGGCAACTCTGAACAATCTTTGATTGATCATGGTGACGGGCAGAAGTGCCCAAGGACTGCGTGAAAGCAAATGTCACTCCAATCTTCAAGAAGGGCAAGAAGGAGAAGCCAGGGAACTACAGACCAATCAGCCTCACCTCAGTCCCTGGGAAGGTGGTAGATCAGCTAATCCTGGAAACCATTTTTCAGGTGCGTGAACAAGAAAATCATCAGGAGTAGTCAAGCATGGATTCACCAAGGGGACATCATGTTTGACCGACTTGAGGAACTTCTACAATGAAATAACTGGCCTGGTATGTGAGAACAGTGGATGCTGACTACCTGGACTTCAGTAAGGACTTTCACACTGTCTCCCATAAGTTCATCATAAACAATCTGGTGACGTACAGGCTGGATGAGCAGAAAGTGAGGTGGATTCAAAACTGGCTGAAAGGCCAGGCCCAGAGAGTAGTGATCAGCAGCATGAAGTCTGGTTGGAGGCCAGTAACTAGTGCCATACCTCAAGGGTCGATATTGGATCCAGTCCTGTTTAACATCTTCATTAATGATCTGAATGATGGGGTAGAGTGTACCCTCAGCAAGTCTGCTGATGACACAAAACCAGGATAAGTAGCTGATATGCCAGAGGGTCATGCTGCCATGCAACAATACAGGCTGTTGGACACCAAGCTGGAAAGTGTTCAGCTTGTCAGAAGAGGACCTGGTGGACACCAGGTTGAACAGGAGCTGACAACGTGCCTTTGCCACAAAGGAGGATAATGGCATCCTGGCCTGCATTCGGAGGAGTGTTGCCCTGAGGTCGAGGGAGGTGATCCTTCCCCTCTGCTCAGCACTGGTGAGGCCACATCTGGAGTATTGTGTCGACTTCTGGGCTCCTCAGTACAAGAGAGTCATACTGGAGACAGTCCAATGAAGGGCTACAAAAATCATGAAAGGACTGGAGCAGCTTTCCTATGAGGAAAAGCTGAGACACGTGGGACTGTTTAGTCTGGTGAAGAGAAGGTTCAGGGGGATCTTATCAGTGTATATAAATGCCAGCAAAGAGGGTGCAAAGAGGACACAGCCAGGCTCTTTTCAGTGATGCCCAGTGACAGGACAAAAGGCAATGGGCGCAAGCTAAAACACAGGAGGCACCATCTGAAGACCAGGAAATGTGTTTTTACTATGAAGGTGACTTAACACTGGAATAGGTTTCACAGAAAGGCTAAAGAGTCACCATCGTTGGAGATACTCAAAAGCCACCTAGTCTTGGACAACCAGCTGTAGATGGCCCTGCTTGAGCAGAGACTTTGGACCAGGTGATCTCCAGAGGACCATTCCAATCTCAGCCTTTCTATGAATTTACCTCTTCCATGGAAGCCAGATAACCAAAACTGATATTCCACCAGTCCCTCGATCATAGAATCACAGGGAATGTACAATCCCTACAATACTAATATCCTGCAGCTCTATGTCTGCCAAACATGTGAAAGTGTGGGTTATCTGCTGACATTAGTTCTCCTAAGGGGACTGGAAAATAGACACTCTGCATTTTTTGCAATTTATCAGTGAGATGACAGAGTAATGCTTTTTTTTTTTTTTTTTAAGATCTTGAATTCATCAAGTGTTCTGTGATCATTTTAGAAGCACTAATGAGCACCACAGACAACTGGCCAACTTGTGCTATAAAATTTCAGCTGGAATTCACCACTGCTCATACTGCAAGGACAAATAGTGTTATGGCAGTATAACATTGCAAAAACATTTCAATTAAAATTTTAAAATCCAATTCCCTTCAGAAATAAGCATGCTTATCCTCATAAACTAGTTCATGTACAAGAAATTAACAGTTTTTGTAGAAGTTCCTTTTATTTGGAAAAAAAAATTACTCACTGTTGTACAAAATATACCTAAAACATGATGTTAAGATAATGTTGACACAACTAGACAGTTTGCAAATTACCTAGTTGAAGAGAACAAATCTTCACAATTTTTAAGGTGATTCAAGCAAGTAATGACCAGTGAATTATACAGTTTGAAATATTTAATTTGTAAGCTTTACACAAATGTTATTTGGTGCTTAGTATTTGTAAACCTTAACGCTTTATAAAAAGTTTTTGTTCACATGATGATACAATGAAAATAATGTTTTACAGTTCATTTCCTAAAGCATCTCAATTGCCTTTCTACACTTGGTTTTACAGGAATAGCTGGTTCAGCTCAGAACTTTAATTTTTAAGAGAAAAACATGACTCCAAATTTGTGCTTTGATTAAAAACAGACAAAAAATGCAAGTAACTAATTATCTATGTTTGTTGAAACGTAAAACAAAAAAATAAAACATTTTTAAGGTAAATTAGATTAGAAAACATTATTTTGATTTGAATAAGTTATTAGCTCCAGAGCAGAAAGTTGGCAAACATCTACTTAAAATAGCCAACGCCAATTCAGTTAAAGCTCATCCTTAAAGCTCATCCAGATTTGGTCTACACTTTTAGAACAGTACTACTATTGTATGTCATGAGGAAAGAAACCATGTTTCCAGAGGTTTCCCTATGACACCCCCCCAAGTAATTTTCAAAAGAGTGCATTCTGGTATTTATCCTAGGTCCTTCCAAACTATAGAATTTTTATATAATTTAAAAAAACACAAACAAAACCAACAGAACACCAAACATTAAAAGGGAGGTGGTGGGGGGGAGACATTAACATTACCTTAAAAAGTGTATAGCCAATAACTAAAGATAAAAATGCAAGAAACACAAGACGCAAAGAAGCACAGAAATCACTAGGGGACACTTTCACCTGGCATAAAGTCAGGATCACTCCACTGGCATCAGCAGAGCTATCCTGACTTATATCAGCCACAGACCTGCCTATCCATGTACAGCTAAACTCATTTATGTTAGTGACAAAGAAGAGTAGTGTTCAGAACAGTAGTGTTAGCATGCATTTTTTAAATAAAGTAAGTTCGTAACACCTTTGTTGCCATCTAGTATTTTGCCACTGGTGACTGTTGTTCTTAGCACTAGCAGTGTGTCTAGTTCTGGATGAATTCATCACCACTTTCATATGACAGACTTAAAATACACTTAACATTGGTCTATGAAGTCATTAACCACAGCTAGTTCTTATCAGAACTAGTCTGAAACCCATTTACAGTGTGAAACGGAAGGTTTTACAAGTAGTATCTTAAAACTTTGGTAAGTTTTTATACTGTTACGGGTTTTCACTGACCATAATGTGTGTTGAATGACCTGCAACCACTGGAAGTCCGATGCAGCTCTGCACTGAAATTTAGAGCAGTGCAACTCTTTGTCGTTACTAATAATTCCTTTTACAGATCATTAACTATAGTAAATTAAAAAAAAAAAATCTCCCAAAGGCATTTGTTTACAGAGAAAATCCTAAAAGCAGAATTATAGCAACAGAAGTAAGTAATTGTACAAGTTTCCGTCTCTCGTAGACAGGAAGACATTCTTTTAAGGCACAAGAGAATTCCCAGAGCACAGAGGACAGATTACTTAACCAGAGTGCAAATATTAAAAAAATATAAAGCCTGGGAAGCAGAGGCTGAATTGTAGAAATAGCTTTTGGCAGCATTCAGGTCTCACTACTGTCATCTGCCAAAGGTATTTCAGACTTTGTGTGTGTATATATATATATAGTGTATATGTATGATTAATCTAGTAAAATAACAAATGGGATTCAGATGATTTCTGCTATTTCTGTGTAAATGCTTACCTGTACAACCACCACATAATACACTCAAACCAGACAGTTTATGCCAGTGTAATTTTGCATCTCAAATAAAGCTATCTTTAAAACACATTATTAATGCAATACATGCCAAATCCATTTGAGCTGTATCTTCTGTCAAGTTCTACTTACAGAAAGAAATAGTTTAATGAAGTCCATAACAAGGCAAGTAAAAAAGGTAGTGGTAGCTACACTGGACAAAACTCTTGGCAATGCTCATCATTTCTGCAATGATACTATGCTAAAACTCACAAGAAACTGAGGTACAAACTTATGTCAAGTAAACATGAGATTTGTCTTGCATTCCTTTGAAGTACTATAGTTGCCCCTATTTTCCTGATACTTTTTTTAACCTTTATTTCCTTAAAAGAAAAATATATACTCGCATACAATGCTGATACTCTATGTGGTGATGCCATAAATCCCTTAGGATAGCAAGTTTGATGGGTGGTAACCCATTAGGAGAAAAATATATTTTTGAATATTATTTTACATATATACAATATATATATTTAATTTTCAATCAAAATATAAAGTTTTCTAATTTATTAATCAGTATTTTTAATGTGAAAAAGGAAAAAGTGTTTTGTATCTCGGTTTATATAAGTTAAAAATTAACAAGGTATTTGATATCCACCAGTAATGTTTTTTGTTTTATTTCTACAGAATTAAAAGAAACAAAGAAACAGTGAGTTGAAAAGCTTTCCTTCTCCAAAGCCAAATACAATACAATTTTGAAGCTGAATAATTAATTAAAGGACAACACCAAGTTTTGCATTTTAAGTAATCACAAAGAATAGGAAATTTAATCTAAGTAGAAGCTAACTTTACTATATTAACATAGTCTAAAGAAAAAATATTTTTAATCCCTTACTTTTGATGGAACCTGTCTAGCGGAGATAAAAAAATTGTTGTAAATTTAAAGTAAGAGTTACTTACACTCTCCATCAGTCTATATTAATCTTAATAAACCTCTCCCCCTCTTAATTCCAAGATACCTAATATCGCAAAAGTACGACAGCCACTTATATACAGGTTTTTTCAGCACTGTGAAAAGCACATTTATCTTTTCACGCATGTTTCTGCTAATGTCCTAAACTTGGGTTCCAGCTGATCTAAGAAGTCAAGTGCCTCTTCTTCATGCTGATCACTGCAGCAGCCTACAGAGCCAGCCAAGGATCCTTTTCCTTCATAATTATATGAAAGGAGATAATCTTCAGAATGCTTCTGTTCTTCATCCTGTCTGCATAGGTGCACCTTCTGCATAGGAAGAGAACACACCTTATTACTTTCTTAAATTGTTATCCTAAATGTATTGCATAAAAATAATTTCTTTTTTGATTTACCTTTCATTGATTAATTTTTAATCAGAGTGTGTCCTCTAATGGATTCCTACATACAAAAAATGCACATGATTGGTCTATATCATTAAGACTACAAAATATAAGTATTTAATAAAGAAATAATTTCTACTAATCATGTATGTAACAATAAAAGAGGAAGAACCTGTTTAAATAACCTGTCAAGCAACTAAAATCCACTTGAAATTTAAAGACTGATTTACAAATAACTAGTTAGGCAAGTAGTGAGAGTTTTTGATCTCCAAAGCATGAAGTAACTAAGTTTCTAATGCTGTACGTTCATTCCTGCACCATTGCCAAGTATCAGGTTTAAATTAGTACAAAGCAAGCAGTTAGAATAAAGGCAAGCAGACATTGTCAGAAAAACCCAAAAAAGCTCGGGTAATTATTCTAAATGAGGAAATATTCTAAATGAAAAATAGCATACCGCTTATAGTTTAAGCCAAGAAAAGAAAGTAATTTACACTTATATCTAAAATATGTAAAGGGTGACTTTTTGAAAGGGCAATATTCCAAAAAGGAGGCAGGAGAGCAAAGGAGAGGAAAAACGAAACAAAAGCCACCTTTCTAGCACAAATACATGTCTTCCTTGAAAAGTCTGCATATATTGATCGTAACCTACACTCAAAAAAACCCAAACCAACCCAGTTTCAGAATACTTACTTCACCTAAACGAGGATGTGTGAAATTATGCCATTCTGAGTAGGAGTATCTACATGTATCCATCATAGCCTGTCCTCCTCCTCCTTCTTTGACTGATCCCAGAGTCTGATGTCCGCCTCCCTTGACCGATTCCAAGGTATGCCCTCTTCCTTTTACCATTTCAAATGTTTGTTGATCTCCTGTTTTTATTCCATATCCTCCTTGATCACATGTGTTTTGCAGAGGAATTATATTGTGATCCTAAAAAAAGATGCAGCAGTGGGGACAGTTGTACTTTTTTTTTTCCCTCTACTTTTTTTTTTATTCAAAAGATGAAACAGCAGTCAGAAACTGTCAATACTGAAAAGTGAAGTCTCCAGCTTTGCACTGTGGTACTTTGAACAAAAAGCTATCCTTACTTGTATGTACTTAGTATGTAAAAATCAGTAAGTGGTCTGTGGAAAGGATGCTATGATGGGGGGCAGGGGAGCAGGGTGGAAAATCTGCATTTAAATATGATATGAGATCCAAAAACTGGACCTTTATCCCAATTAAAGTTGTACTATAATCCATATGCTAGTTTCTGAAATTGCCGTGTAAAATAAAATCTGGTTTTCGAAGTCAAAAACCTGTAACCCATTAAGCCAGATATACAGTCATATTCATGTTTCATTCCGTTTCTTTACACATTAAGTCTGTATACTGAGTGAAATATGGAAACACAAGTATGGGTTCACAAATTGAAAACTACAATATCAGTTTATAATGGCACTACATTACTCTTCATAGGCAATGAGAAATTTGACACTTGTCACCCTTAGGACTTCTTGGTTTTCAAGATGAAGTAAATTCAATGGTTTTTAAAGCAATCTCCTTTTCTTGGGCATGGAGGGCATGGTCAGGGGGTGAGGGACAGAGGAAAGGGCAAGAGTCTGAAGAGCCAAGTCCTTGTGTACAAACACAGTCCTGGGCTGGACTACGGTCATGGTAGACTGAATCTTTAAAAAGTTTAGATGCCAAAAGCAGGAACATATTTCATGAACAGGGACTGTTCCATTATATTTTTTCCACTGGCTCAACAAGCAGCTGTATTTGGGGTTATTTTTCAGGGGAAGGGCAGAAATTGTACCTGTGATCTACAATGAGTATCCACTAATTTTAACAATGTTTCTCCAAGGAAAAGCAATAATGTTTTGCCATAAAAACACATTCAACATAGGCAAAATAGTAAGTTTCTATCTAATCTCATTGTTGAAAATGACTGAAGCGATTAAAATGTTCAGCTGAAAGTTCCAACCAAACAGTTAAAAGTCTGGAAGAATTACAAGCAGCCAGACCAACAACCACAGCATATGTTTAAATGTGTATGGCACTACCAATTCTGCCTAAAGTAAGAATTTTCAAATTTTTGTTAAATAGCAAAGCACATCTAATGATCCCTGTGTTTATTGCTTATTTTCTTTACTAAATCACTCACTTGCAGGTAGTCCTGTTCTCAAACTGAAATGATATGGACACCTTAATCACATGTTTCTACATTGAAGTAAATAAACAACTTACCATCACTTCCTCTCCTGGAGCTTCTGTATTTGAAATTATTAAGTTGTGATTGGCACAATCATCAGTCACATGCTTGTTCATTACCCCAGAGCCACAGCAGCCACAAATTGTGATCAGGATTACTATGGAAAGGAAGTAAGTGAGAAAGACACTATGAACTTTACCTCATAATGGCATCTACTTCTGTTTGATAATGCATTTTGTTGTATTAGCCTTTTTAAATACCTAAACATGAAGTACAGTTAAAAACCCCACATTTATTTCCCAAAATGCCCATACTCAAAACTATACATATATACATTTCTTCAAATAGTATATGCAGTTTTCACTACACTGTTGAACTATTTCATTCTTCTAAAACGCCTCTTGGTTTCCCTGAACACAATGCAAGTATCCCTTATGAAAACACTGTGACTGCAAAATTTCCCAGTAATAAAAAATTAAGACCAAATCCAGATGAAAAAATCATGTCTTATGATTGCTGTACATAACACATTTTTCATGTATGAAGAAGCAGTTGTCAAATTATGTCACTCTTGAAGGTGACATAAGGTCACCTTCTAAAGGTCCCAATACCAGAAACTTCTGCTTCACAGAAAATGTCACCAGAACCCTGGAGGACTTCAAGCGTTATGTTACAGAACAATCTTACTTAATTCCTTCTATTCAGCTTATTCCTCCTATAATAATAGTAACTTTGTGTTGTCATGGAGACTAAGCCAGAAACAAATCTGTATAAAAGAATCATGGGCACGTAATACCCCTCCTAAACAAAGGACTAAACATTTCATTCAGAGAACCACTCTTTCCTTCTCTTTTCAAGTTGATAGCTTAAAAATAAAGCAGCCCATGAGAAATACAGCAGTTCTGCCTAACTGCCCACTGAGCAATCTGATCACTGAATGTGTAAACTTCTGTGGAAATCGGCCAAGAGCCACTTTCAAGCTCACTTAGCTTCTGCAGCTATCAGCTGTCAGCAAGATCTGCATCAGTGGTTCTGGCGGGTCGCCTCCTGATGCTGACAGGTGGGAAGAAGATATTTATGACAGCACCGAGTAGAGGATACACAGAGTAAAACCCAGCCACAATTAAATAATGGGTCTGTCTGGGAAGAATGCAGTCAAGGGGTAGTGACAAAAAGCTAGGTGATGTTTCACACAGTCCCCCTCCTGAGCCTCCTGACATCTGAAAGTTCCACCTCCAGGCTGTATCACAAATTTGGGTATCTGCCCTGTTGAGATAAAACATGGATCTATCTAACCTTCGTAACACGTACAAGTCCCAGTGTTCTATCTGCCTGAATAAGAACAGCTAGCTGAGACTGAACAGGGGCAAGATGAGCTGATTGTTACCAGAAAAAATGGAAAAGAAATAAGAAAAGAAAGAAAAAAATCAAATTCTGAAGTGTTTGTTACTGTAGCATGTCCGCTGGTGATTTTTAAATAAGTTATTAGTTAGACTATGTCTGATGCTGGTAAAAAAAAGACCTGGCTTTGCTATTACGTATTACTGTCACCACCTCACTGGTTAACTGCACTTTCAACTGCTAAGAATCTGTTAGTCTTCGGGCAAGTCCAGTAACACAACATGTATTCAATGGTTTGGTCTGTTGTGGAAATATCACACCTGTCCTTCACCACTCTGTTGGCTCCTGTAAAATTCACTGTGAAATCCAATGTCTCAGATACTCCATGTTTTAATCCATGACACAAGAAAGGTCACAAAAAACTCTGGGAAACTGATTTCAGCATTCCTACAAACAGAAATGTGCGTCCCAAACCAGCACTAAACTCACAACCAAACTTAGCTATACTCAGAAAAGCTATGACAAGCCCTAAAAATTGCATCTTTCCGTTCAAGTGCTGATTGCAGGGTCTTTTGGCCTTAGTAACATGAACACACAGAACATCTTAATAAAATGTACTTAAAAGAATAAACAGAAATCTACACACAGGACCAGATGAGAGCAAGAAGCCTGTGATACAAATACAAATAGAGCAGGAACATTAAGTTAGTGATGAGGGCTATACAACTGCCTGATTAACAAAATAAATGTTTTAATCACATTTGAATCAGGTTCTCTCAGCTCATTTTAAAATTAAGTGGTTTGCACTTCATGTTAAAAATCAAGAGTACTTACGCAGCAATAATAGCGATCCTAAGATCATTGCAAGGATGGCCCATATGCCGAGAGTAACATTTGCACCACCAAGGCCACGGGGCCCACTACTGCATTCGGTTGGAGTAACGCAATCACAGTAGTTAACTGTTACGTAGTTCTCTCCTACCTTTCCTCCATTATCAGTCACACTTACAGGAATATCGTATATTCCAAATGGAATATCACCCTTTGGTGAAAGATACACAGAATTATCTGTAAAAAAAGACAAAACCAGATCTAGTGTTAACAGTACCTGAAACAGTGTTGTCACAAATGTGACCATAATCACAATCTTCCCTTCTGTTACAGCTATGCTGCTACCAGATCCACATTAGCTAGTGTAAAGCTAGCTTAAATGTGTTGACACAAAACTTAGAAGGATTTGTATTTTCAGCACCTTTTAAATATTAGGTTTGAAAATGCGAGCCTTATACAGCCTCCTGACAACATATGATTTAAAACTGTGAAGTTGATTCAGTTCATTATAGCAAGTGGGCTTACTAGTAAAGACCGTCAACCGAACTGACATTTATTAAAAGCATCTGGTAGTTTGATTGAAATAATTAATTGTAAACTTAATTTATGTTTCAGTTTTCCAGTTCTCCACCATAACAGCAGCCTAAGAAAAGTTTTATTTTTCTCTGAAGCATTAGCTGCTTCATTCTGAAATTCCTTATGAATTTCATACATTTATGAATGCATACTTCCTTTTCCAGAAGTGCCGACACAATGCATTACATTGGCTTTTGTTCTCCCACCTAATGTTTTCACATTATAATTTCAGACAGCAGCTGATCACTGACCCAAGGATCCTAGGGACAGACTCCTGTTTTCGCTTTAAGAGACAGAATATAGTATCCTTCTCCTTCCCTTTGCGATGCCAACAGTGGCACCTTCTTAACTTCTGTAAACTGTTTCAAGCCCAGGACAGTTAAGGTAAAGAATACTTTAGCTGCTCCCCTTTGTTTCTGACATACTCTTGATCTTCCATACAGCAAATGAAACTGAGGGACCACTGGAGATCATCAAGGCTACCTTGTCAGCCCCACTGACTGCACCAGTTCCCAACATACATTCAACCAGTCTATTCTTACAGTCCACCCAAGGCAGAGGTAGCAAAGCCTCCTCTGGCAACCTACAGCTAAGTGAGGAGGAAGGAGTCTTAACATACCGTTGTGTCGAGTTATCTTCCACGAGGATGCCAAGCTACGGTCAGTTATGCGATACACGAAGGGTGTGCTGTAAGGAGACTCATCACTATCCTGTGCAGTAAGGCAGATCGGTTTTCTGTCTCTGCACATGATATAGTTGGTTTTAGTGATTCGTGGGTAATTCTTGTTCCCAGGCTGGATGACAACCTGAATTGTTCCGGTGCCTGTTTTGCCATCTATGAGATAAAAATAACTACCTTTAGCACTCACTTCAAACATCCACATATTTATTTCCAGTCCAAACTTTCACAATGAAGTATCATCAACTGTAACATCCAAGTTTAGAATTAAGGTGGAAAGCAGCTGCTAATTTAGCCAAAAAGTGAGACAAACTTCTCACAGCACTCTCTTGGCTGCTTCTCTTTGCTTGGCTAGTTGTAGAATGGGTCAACAGCTCCCAAAGCTCTGTATTCTGCATGTGCAGACAATGTATTTTGTTGAGTATGTGTATCTGTGTGGGGACAGATACGGTTATAGCAAGAGGATGAGCAAAGAAAGAGCCCATAATAAAGCCCAGGGTAAAGGATGCTACGCCAAACTGAGAGTCAAAAGCAGAAAGTGAAGGTCTCCAGCCTTTTTACTTCTGGAAGGAGAAAATGAATTCCACTTTATCTACTCTCACTTCCCCTGGGAACAGGAACACTTTCAGAAACAGTGGGCTTCTTTCTGTCCTCTTCCCTCGGAGTCACAATGCAGTAGCAGGATTCAGCAGCGACACATACTACGCCACCAAAGTCTACATGCAAAAAGTGAACAAGCTCTCCCTCCTAATTACATTTTTTCCAATAAAGGAATGGTCAGTGCTTTTATATGCATTCCAGTGAAATTACATCAACTCCACTTTTTAAAACTTTCTCTAGAGATACCTGATTGCAGATGCATACATTATGTTTACTTTACATGCAATAGAAGTTATAAACAATTTAGATTTATATTATTTACATTTAATTTTAATATAGAAGCTTTGGACAGAGTTAGAATTTTTAGCTGTAAAACAACTTTCAAAGGTCTGCTCTTTACTTCAACTGACGTTTAAGCACATAAAGGCTCAAACTAAATCCTGCCATTGGATTCATAAAGGCAGTTCATTTTTCCTTTTTAATGTAAGATACATATTTTAGAATTAAAAGTGTGACCTTTAAACCTAAAATTTTTCTCTGATAATCCATTTGCTACTTTTAGCATTTGGAAAGTGGATGGTGTATTTAATCTTCTTGGCTAGATGGTGTTGAGGCAGAACTATGTCTTTTCCTACAATAAGTGTGTATACCAAATTAAACAGAAAGAAAAGATGATCACTCTCATTAAATCAGAACCAAAACCTGGTTTAGAATGAGAATCTGAATGCACAACCTTTCTTTTACAATCAGAGTAAGTTGTAAGAGCTCTGATGAGTTAAGCAACACATAGTGTGAACACTGGTACAGAATATAGATGACAGAGCGCAATAATATACAGCAATGAATACAGCTATTCGTAAAGGTCCTTTTAAATTAAGGGTTTCCAAAAGCAAGACACCAAGAAGTCAAACAGAGGAGGAAACAGTAAGAGTCACAAAGTCAACAACTTTTTTCCAAGCAGAGCTCTCTGCTTTCTCTGTTGTCAACTTCGTGGCTGCCAGGTGCTACCACTTAAAAAAAAAAAAATAATAAATCAAGAAATAAAAGGAATACACTCCACAGGAAAATCTCTCAATTTAAACTTAACACAGGATTTTAAATAGAAGCAGATAACTTTTGAAAACATTTAGAATTTTCCCCAATTTCTTAAATTATTTCCCTGCTGTATAATATTCCCTAAGCATTTGATAGACCCATCCCAAAGACAAGACAATGGACTAGATGGGTCTCTGGTCTAAGCCAGAATAGCTGTCCTCACACTAAATTTGCACAGAAACATCTGTTATAGACCACAAAGAATACTGACAGTATTTAGTACTCACTTCTGTCTATTGCGAGGACTGTGATATTGCATTGACCTTGTCTCATTTCTCCTACATCTCGGTCCAAGACTTTAATGGTTCTGACTTCACCTGATTTTTCATCTATGCTGATCCAATTACACTGGTTAGGCGGTATCCGGTAGCTGTCAAGAATAATTTGTTTGTTTAGCTAAAGATCTCAAATATACATACGCATGTATATGTATATACATACACATACATATATAGATACATGCATTCACATACACTCATGTCTGCGCATACACACACACAGAGATATATAGCATGAACAACTATTTCTCCTTTCCCGTCGCCCACCCATGCTGTACTCTAAATAAACTAGTAGATAACATTGTTTCATACCATATGCCTTCACTATTTCCAGTTTCTGGATCTTCTGCTACGTATCTCCCAATAGCCGTCCCAACATCCTCGCACTCTTTAACATCTATGCGCAAGTGACAGGGTTTAAACACCGGCCCCTCATCCACATCCAGGACATGCACTGTAACAGAGCTGGTGCTCTGGGAAACCTGTTGTGAATGTGGTGCCAGCATGTAGGGTGCCTCGTTGTTGACCGCAATCACGAGGATCCTTTGCTTGGCGCTCTCATAGTCCAGTCCCTGTAACAAAGGTGAGGTGTTGTTTTTTTCCTTCAAACCAATACAAATCGTGGTATTGTTTTCACTGCCCAATTACTAAATAGATAAAACTGTACCACACTTATTTACAAAAGTCCTCAGCTATCCTTCTGGAACATCCAACTTGAGACACAGTAAAGGGACATGATTTTAAAAAATAAAAAAAAGTTAAGTTCTAAATTAGTCAAAGAAAAAAACAGGAACTACCCCTAATAAGGTATGCAGCACCACTGAAGAATTTTAGATGAAACTCTGATAGCCAATTACTAATGGAACTGAGATAAGAATTAAGTGTCTTGAGGGATTTTCTCCTCCCATATCTAGCTGGCCATTATTTAAGGTTACGTATATTTCCTTTCCAGCATAAGTCAATCACGCTTCTTGCTATGACCTACATTTATTTCCTAGTAAGACTTAACACATAGCAAGTATGTCTGAACTTGTGGGATTAATGAGTAAGTATCTACCACTTACTGTTCAGACACCTTTTCCAAGGTCAACATATGCCTTTCAAAGGGCTATTTATATCCTAACATCATAATACTTTCTAGTCTACTACAGCATTACACTAAATGTAAGAAATTTCAACTGGGTTCCCATGCCAGGGACATAGCTTTAGAAAAAGTTCTAATGATTATCATCAACAAAAAATATAATAAATATCCTCAAATTTAACTGGCATCTCTACCCTTACAATTTACATCTTCAAATTTTAATATTAATCTTCTCTGCTCCTTACAAGTTACCTGTTATTGCAGTTTAAACAGACAATGAAAAAGAGGCATGAAGAGGCAAAGGGACACACTGGAGTACAGGTACAGTGGTCCTTCTACTACCCAACCGTAAAGTACTGCATATAACAAGTAACTAAACTAACACATATCCTTATGTGTGTGCAGACTCCCTCACACCCCAGAAAAGCAAACCTGAAGTAACTATCCCGCAAAATAAAACTTTAAGAGTTTTATGCAGTTTAATCAACTCCCAGAGAGAAAAAGACTAGAGGAGGCACCCAGCCATCCCCTCCTTTGCCAGACTCCCAGTTCTGTTAAAAACCCAGCCATGAAGCATTCCTAAGTCTAAACAACTCCAACTGTGGAACCAGGCAAAAGCACCAAGCTCTTCTGGAATGACAAACCAGAGGCAATTCCTTGAATTCTGTGCACACAGAACTGAGGAATGGTCTGGAAGATGAGTTTTGTAGGTTACGGACCACACACAAGCCTTGTCTGCAGTGCATTATGCAATCTGCTCTAGAATAGAGTTCAGATTGTGAAGAAAGCATGATTTGCCTGATAGTTACAGGTATTCTTTGAATAAAAATGAGTTCTAGATTATTAGTTTTAAAAGCAAAGCCTGAAAACACACTGATTTTCCTCTAGCAGTTCCATTTTTACTTACCTTAACAACACACAATATTCCTTCATTTGTGTTTTTGTCTGTTGTAATTTCAAAGGACCGATCATCGTTTCCTCTTATAATTTCATACACTGCTCCTGAGCCAGGCGAACCCGGTTCATCGAGATCAACAACAGAGACTCTCAATATTTCTACATTCACTCTGTTTTCCTCCACTCGTGTTTCATACTTGGAGTATCAAAAAAAACCAAAAACAAAAAAAAGAATTTAAATCAGAGAATACTGTTTCACCATGCAGGACTGAAGAACACTGTATTTAAATGACTACTTAAACCCAAGGGGTAATTTACCAAGCTGCTGTAACTACTTATTTTATTTTCATGCATTAGCATAGTTCCCCCACTCCTCCCTTACATCCTAAGTGAAGCAGTAAACCTTTCCCGTCAGCACACTTAAAATCTCAGGTCCTTTGTACACTGAAACTATCATTGACATAATTAAATCGGGGATTCTCCTTCCAGCAAAGATAAATTAGCACAGCTCCCCTCAGTTACATCAGCAATAGATGCTACTTTACATACAACAGGATCAAGCTGAGCATTAGAAAAGGCATTGATGTAAATTAAAAATATATATATAAACAAGCCACAAGAACTTGAAGAAAAGCCAAGATGGGTGAAATAAGTCTCTACTTGGATGGCAAAGGACGGAAGGATTTTTCTTATTTTTGTATCTTTTTAAAGAGCTGTGTTATTTTGTACAAGCTCAAGAAGCACAGATAAGAATTATTCCGAATTAATATTACCGTGATATTCTACAGCACTGAGTGGAAAGGATAAGGTATGTGTGTTTCTCATGGATAATGAGTTCTTATTCATAAATTTCATATTACAAAATCTCCTGTGGTATTTGAGCTATATATGTGGTTATTGAGACATGCTCTCTTATCCTGAGTAATTCAGATGTCTGCAGTAGTCAAAAGACTTAAGGCTGAATTACAGCCAGAGTTGAACAAGAAGGGGTTTAAATACCACTTCTGTAGAAGAAAACAAAAAGTTGGAAAAGCATAGAAAATATCAGTAAAAAGCCTTGCATCTACTTCACTGAGACTAACATTTTAATTTGCAACACAGAAGTAGCCAAAAGCTGGACAAATGGTAACAAGGTCATGACAATGCTGAGGACTGAATCTGTCCCCTTCCTGAAAATGGTTAAATTAGGGGATTTCTAAGACTATGCATTGCAGCAAAAGTGAATGAATGAGTCATGTCAGCTTTCTCCCAGTGAACATAAGGCAAATGACTCAAAACAACCAACATACCAATAGGTCTAATTACCAAACGGCACAACAACCAACACGGCATTCTCAAATGTCTGTATTGGCATTAGGCCCTGGCTCAGGGCATTAAGCTTCATATTTGAGGGACTGCCCATTGGGAACTTAGAAAGGGGATAAAAATAGTCGTCTTTTTTTTTTCTTCTTTACCTGTTTACAGACATTTCATTTATGAAGACTTACTTGTGTCTGTTTAAAGGATGGCGCGTTGTCATTTGTATCTTCAATTCTGATGACGACTGTTCCTGTAGTGCACAAACCAAAAGGCTGACCTGCCATATCTCTCGCTTCAACTAACAAAGTGTAACTGGATACCAGCTGAAAAGGTGAATAAAAGAATACAGAAGTTTGACATACTCATATTTTCAATCACATAGCTAAACACAAGAGTAGAACTACGTATTTTACGCCTGTCCCCAAACTCTGCTCTACATTCAGTGCTCGCCTACAAAATAAGTCAATTAGCTTTGGGGCTTTTTCCCTACAGTTACAAAAGGAAAACAAGTGAAATATCTTTCAGTGGCTAAGCAGCACTGAGTTCAGCATCTGTTAGCAATGTGTATGCTATATCATGTAACAAATGAAGCTGCTCACAATGTCAGCTTTATTTTCCAATACCTGAAGTTTTGGAAGATGCAAATGATGCACTTTAATCTGCTATCTATGTCTCCCCTTTGGTGAGGCAGAGCATTCTCTTAGGTTTCCAGTAAAGTGTTTCAGTGCACGTCTCATTTCCATGAGGATGACCAGAAACAGTGCCGCAATCACAGCCTTCGTTTGGGCTCTACATGACCAGGCAATGCCTGTCATTGGAATGAGTCAGTGCCCTTATCAGTTCCAAGGGAATCACTGACACTGCCCAATTAAATCCCTGACTTGAGACATAACAGCAGAAGGCTTTTTTTTTAGCCTTATTAATACCTGAACAAACCAGGTAAGGGGAACCAAGGCAGGGGAGGGATGGGGGCTCCAGGACTGGACTGGACAGACTAGGCACAAACGAATGAATTCATAAATCAAGACAGTAACAGTTCCACATGCCTGGAAGTAGCATTAGGTTTCTCAGGTAGAGGAAAGAAATCTCCTGTTCCACTTCGTAAGTTTATCTTTAAAAGATAGGCAGTAGACTCAGTTTTCAAGCTTTCCTTCCCTCAGTAGTCACTGTGATTGTTTCCTTAGTAGTCATGGTGATGCTCACAGCAGCTGCATCTTTCTCTTGCTAAAAAAGTTGAGCAGTGTACCCGCAATTGCAAAATTTTGCAACACACTGCTAATGTGGATTTTCAGCCATGAAGTGACGTATATGCCAGAATATGACTTTTTATGCTCAAAAACGCTGTGCCCATAACAGTGGTTTTTTCTAGAATGACTGTCTTATACTAGAAACATTATCTTGAAATATAGATTCCTGTTATGCTAGTTTTACTAGCATAAACAATCTCCCATGACATTTTATCAAAAAAAACCCAGAAAAAACCCCTAAAACTTCCTGTATCTTATTTACTTGAAAGCTACCTGGTAAGAATAAATGTTTTGTGCTTTAATTTTAGGAAAGGTTATACTACTGTTTAGGTTTCAGATACTGGAGATATTTCTGTTGAGTATAGGATGACTGACTGCTTCCAGAAAAGTTGGTTCATCTTCCCTGTAAAGCAAGAAGCACCTCAAGTGGAGCTTGATTAGGAGGTAACAGTGGCTCACGGGATTCACAAAGAAAGAAAGAATAAAAATCCATAGGATTTTTAATCCCTAAATCAAGTAAGAGAGCAGCAGGAGGTCCCCTGCTAAGATTAACTAGAATATGGTAGACCTATGTAGAACCTCTTTGGACTAATTACAGGTCTGGAAAGCTTCAGCAGCTCTTTACACAGGGAAACAAAAAAAGGGCAACAGAAATTATTTATCTGGTGATTCCCATGCCAGCAATTCAGATTTAAGAAGCTATCTGTGTGCACTAGGTGACAGCTAAAGATGCTTCAGGAAAGATCACCTCTCTGTCCAGCTGAGGCAGTAACACAGCAATGACACCTGTGTCACTATGTAAAGAAAATGCTGGGGTTACTGGTGGAGTCTGTGACACAATGCGGTATTTCAACGTAGTATGCAGAGTATAAGGCTCATCTCTGTCCTCTGCAGTCACTCTTCCAACAACTACACCTGTGAACACAACACAGCAATTTTCAGTTCCCAAAAAATCTGTAAATAATCAAAAATTATTTGAACAGGTATTTCTATTTTAGGTACATGAAAGTAGCTAATTGGTCATTTAGCTCCAAAAATAATATTGAAAACACAGTAAATAGTAGTGAAAATACAGTAATAGTGTAGAATTGTCTATTTTAATCCTCTGGCTATTTTTTTTCCTTCTTAGACAAAGCTGTAACTATTGCAGCTGTCAGAGAGAATAATCAAAAGAAATACTAAAAGTTTAGATTTCAGTTAGTGTTTTTGACAGTGACTTCTAATTGAGCATCCCAAATACAGCTGAAGAGGAGTTGCCAGGGGGATGAAGGGGGAGATTGGGCACTTTCTGACATGGTTACAACTGCAGTACTGCCTCTCGGGGAGCGCTGCTGTACTTCATACCTGTAGCCCGAGTGATTTTGGAACTTCACTTTAAATCTGTAATTCACCCAATAAGAAATAAAGCTGAGAGTTTAAAGCTCAGAGAGTAAAATGCAACTGGTGTTTTGGGATGAATAGAAAGACACTTTGCTTCCTCTTTTGTGGGGAAAAAAAAAAAAAATTTAGACTTCCCCACTCTATACCCCTAGCCTAGAAGATGAGCAAGGAATGGCAAACTACGGCTTTTGCATTACTTATTCTTTAGGGTCCACATTTCTCCCTGCTTTTGTCCTCTGTTACACAGATGAAGTCAGTAACAGGCAAACCGCTGCCTTCTACAGTTATGGGCAGAAGTAAGACTTTCCTCCCCTCAGCCCTCTCCCAGGAAAAGTTCATCAGCTCGGACAAACACTGTCAGATTAATCAAGGGCATTTTACACCTTAGAACACCACCACTTTAGTGTTTAGGAAACTAATCTGTTAAAAAAATGACGTTCCATCAATCAAAACATTTTAGGGAAACAGGTGATTTTTGGATAAAATTAAAAGAATAATGTTCTGAAGTACTCGCAGCACTTTAGGAACACTGAATCATTTCAGTTTGTAAAAACTTCTTTTTTAAACAATACTTTTTACTATGATTGAGACAGCATTTTTGAATTCCCAATCATTAAGAAATCTTGAGCTGCTCTTTGCAAATTCAGCCTTTGCTGTAAAGAAATACTCCTTAGTAAATCCCACTGAAATTGTTTAAAAGGCAGAATTACGTCTAGTCATACTGGTACAGAACTGAGCTGAGCAGTGGTAACTGTCTTCACTGATTCAAAACAATTCTTACCAGATTTGGAATTTTCAGGGACAGAAAACTCAAAAAGGTCCTGTGTAAAATATGGAGCATTATCATTATCATCCTCTATCCGGATTGTATGCACAAGTGGTACCTCTGGTGAATAACCATCTGGAGTGGTTGCAAAGCAAATGATCTGTAAGACAAATTCAGTAATTCACTTTACGCTTAAGCAACATGACGTATTCTTACACTTTTAGTTCAATGGAGGCATCAATAAAATGTCATACAGCATGCCAAGCACACCCTTCTCAAGACCAGGGTCTTTAGCCACATGGAAGGGGAAGTGACTGATATCTTACGATGACAGCAACACAAAACCTTTAAATGTTTTCCAGTCTTTCCCCTTTCCATTCCTCAGACTACAAGTATCTGAATCACTTTCTTTCCCCCCCTCTCCCAACCCTGTCAAACATTTTTTCCAAATCTCTTGAGCACATTTTTTCCAGGTGCCTATGAGACAATCTCAGCCTGACCAAAAATTTAGATGTAAATATTGCTATTTAGAACAAAATCACAAACAACAGAAGAGCTACTTGCCCATTACAGCATAAGCTAATAAAATGCAGTAATAGGTACTGCAAATCATCTAACTATTTAGAAGCCGTTTGTTTCTACTTACTGCATTCTTGCACTTCTCAGCCAGTAGAGAGAGCAGTGTACCTTGTTAACAAAATACCAAAACTGAACAGCTTCAGGAAGAGAGGCTCAAAAGACCACAGCTGTCTAGTTGATCGTGATTTTGGTTTTATTCAGACCTTTTCAACCTTCCCTGAAAAACTCCGGGATAAGTTCAAACTCCTCCCAAAAGCAATGCAAATCAAATAGCTCACTGCATTTATGCTGTAATTAGAGTCTAAGCAGTGAAAAGCAAAACTGCTCTCAAGATCTAGATGACCAGCTATTTCTTTATTTTGCTACTGATTTCGTCTTTACAACACCAAAGATATTACTCAGAACAGACAGAGGATTCCAGATCTTGTCTGCTCCCAGTTTCCCCTGTAACTCAGCTTTGAAATACATGCAGACAGAAAAAACATATTTAATTGCATTTACACAATTTAGGACTGTACCTGAAAGCTTGGATATTGTTCACGGTCTACTGCACGAGTAGCAAAGATATTTCCAGTTTCTCTTTCTATGTAAAACAAACCCTTTGGGTCTTGATCAATTCCCGGTCCACTTGCAGAATAATAAATGGTGTAGTTCTGAGCTGTGTCTGACTGGACCTATAAAGAATGTGGTTTTAAGCCCAAGGAAAAACAACAGTATTATTCTAATACATTTTTCGTCTTTTCATTATCATATTTAGCACAAGCAGGAACTCTTCAAAAAAAAAAAAGAAAAACAACAGTTGATTTACTTCTCCTTTGTTATCAGCTTAAAGTTCACAGAATAGGAGAACAGGTTGCCCTGTAACTGCCTTCCTTTATATTGTGTGTACATGAGAAGGGGTAGGTAGCTGAAACTCAGAAATGTTTAGGACTATCAAACAATTAAAGAAATGACAGTGTGCATTAAAAAAAAAAAACTATAGTTGAAATCTAATCAGTCCAGAATACTGCACATACAAGACACATTCAGATATAGATGGCTTATTACTTCCATCCCTGTTCAAGAGATTTTAGTTTTGGTGCACTCGTTGAGAATGTGGTTCGCAACTAGAGAACAAAGGCAAGGGAAGGAGAGAGGAGGAGAGAGAGGAGGAGAGGACTACCTAGAGAACAGTCCAGAGATATGCCAATTCAGATAGACTCTCTGCATCTTATTACAAGCACCAAGGAGGTAACATTAGCAGTTATCTATTTATAAACACTCTCCTCCCCAAACTTTCCTTACCTACTGAACGCCAGAAGTTATGAAGGTAAGATTAGTAGAAGAATGATTGCTCTGCACAGACTCTGTTATTACACTTGTCTCTACACATCTGCTACCAGCCACTCTGTAATCTAGCAAATGCTAGATGGATCTATGATAACTTTAGTTCTTTCATTTCTCTTTCACGCCTACTTGTTTTCTTACAGTAAGTACTTTTCCTAATAATATAGGCCATAGTCAGTCCTCAGTGCTACAGATACACACCTTGAACTCCAGAAAGGATGTAGACATGCAGGTAAGATTCGCCCCCCCCAGTCTGTGTCTATAAAATCTTTTCCTAGGCAATGTTTTGCGGGGGTTTGTTTGTTGTTTATTTTAATTACACACTTCACTGATTTCTAGGCCAAAGAACTCTCTTCTGATAGTATGCCTCTCTCCTTTTCACAACTTTTGCACATTTCCAGTTCATCCCAACAACTATGATCACAAGCTACTTCAGCTACAAGATTACAAGATACACAATGAACAGGACAGAACAAGACAGAGGAATGATAGCAGAAATGGCATCGGTAGGGAATACAAAAGAGCTCATTTTTGTTCTTCTTTCATCATAAAAATTATATACAAAACTAGCTTGTGCCATAAAATTAGGATTCCTATAAAATATACCTGCTGTATTTGTAGTGGAAAAGGTCCCAGTGAGTTCTCTATCATAACAGACGGAATAGGGCCCCACCTTCTTTTGGTTCGCTTGAGTACTGTATCTCTAATATGCCTGGTCTTCTGTGTCTGTGTCTAGAAGATAAAAAGACATGTAAGAATATATCCATATATTCTTAACTGCATATATTTTCACTTAACTACTGTCTTGCGTTTCCATCTTTTTTCCCTCCATTTCAGTTTTCCCACTGACCATTTGTTTTTCCAAGGTCTTCATTTATGATTATACCTGTGACAGTATTCCAGGAGTTTTTTAATTCATCGTAATGCTTTGCACGAATAAAATCTGCTTTAATTCCTCAAACAAGACTTTTAAGATTCTTGACATTCCTGATTAAGCTCCTTGCTAGCATCTCCCATGTCAGAAAGGAAGTCTGCTGACTTAAGCAACAGACAGTAATCAACAACTGCTAAATAAAAACACACTCTACACCAGAGTGCTCTGCCTGATTATCTGAATTGCAAAATTCAACTACAGTTACCCAGAATGAAGCTGTACTCTGTGAAACAGTAGTTCAAATAAGTAAGGTATCTTGAAATTAGCAGCTCACCTTTTTTTGTTCTTCCACCAAGCTAACATGTATTTTCTTTTGTACATGTTCTTGAATGTCTTTAAGTAATATGCTAAAATTCTTTTTCTCAGCAGACAAAGAAACGGCAGATGTTGTGTACACAGAACCATCCTCTAGAATTTTAAAGTTCCGATCGCTGGAACTGATGACATCTGCAGACTGAAGGCATTCCTTCAAATCAACTGTAAAAAAAGATATTCAGACAACTCAAACAGCGAAACAATAACACCCCTCACAAAACAACAAAAAACCCCCTTCTCCCTAAGTAAAAATTGTATTTGCTGACACATGGAGTCTCCAAAAATTTGGTCATTCAGTATTTAAGAATCACAAACATAAGATTCTAAGAACCCATTTATGCTCTTGGATCTGACCAAGTTTACAAATTTCTTCTCTTGAGTTCCTAAGTGTTTCTTAAAGGACATAGGTGCTTCATAGGTATCTTTCAACAAGACACTATTACGCTGGTGAAATTATTGAAGCATCAGAGATAAACTAATACATTTAAATGCAAAAAACATTGTAGACACGCTCATTATTGGATCAGTAGCTATTACATTTGCCTTGTGCTCCATGCCCCACAAAATCAGTGAAGATGATTAATTAGTGCAAATGCCCAATGGAGATACAAGTTTTGCCCTCAGGAGGAAAGCACTAGCTGGTACTATGTGATTTAATAGGCTTGGGAGGACAAAGGCCTTTAAATTATGAGGCAGACAGATGGGAGAGATAAAGACTAACTAGAACAAACGATTGGCAATTTTTTTTAATAAGTACACGATAGAATCCCATGCAGTTTATAAGAAGTAGGAGGTAAATTCGGCATACTTCTCATGTATTTTTTACTGCATTTGCAATCACTTGTGGTTAAAATAAACTTTAATGTACTTCAATAAACTTTGTTCATCAGTGATTAATTCAGCACTCCAGAAAAAGCAAAATCAGGATAATCACAATGAACTGCAGTAGGACCACAGAACTAAGCATGAACAATTTAGCACCCTGAAGGCCAGACCTAAACTCTAGGCAAACGACCTTTGCACAGTACAAAAGGCGTCAGTCTCATGTTTTCAAAATCAAAAATTTTCAATACTCCTTCAATGATATCATAGTGGTTGGGACCTTGCTCTATGAAAGCTGATTGCAGAATTCCCAGAGTAGAGTAGATACAGAATTTCACCCCATATATGTAGATGATATTTTCAATAAACTAAATTTAATTTCTCTTTCAAGAATGCAAGAACAGATGGGAAGCATAACTTTCAATATGATGTTTTAACTGCTCAATTAAACATCTCCTAGACTTTCTGTAGTACTGCAGCAGTGACTCCTCTCCCTTGTCAATCTGCACAATGAAAATTTACTACAGGTGCCTCATACCGCTGCATATCACAGCAATGCATTTCCAAAAATATCAGACTGGAGATTTTGTTTTTGATGGTTATGCGAGTCAACATCATGCTCAGTCAGCCATAGCTCCTTGGGATCTTTTTTCTTTACAGCCTCTCGCATACATTGCACAAGTCAGAAATATAAAAAAACCTTGCAACAACCAGGAAAATCCTGACTCATTTTATTGTCAAGGTATGGTCCTTCTATCAATGCAAAATATATCACACTTTCTCAATAAATGTTTAAGTGATGTCATTCAAGCTGTAAAGGTTTTGTTAAATGTTCGGGGGAAAAAAAGTTTAAGTTCAACGTTATGCAATTTCTTTCATAATACTGTAATAACATGAAGTTTTGTTTTTATATAAATCAAGCATATTTACACAGAGAAATGCTAAAGTCTCTGAGAACATGCTAAATATTTCAACAACTGTAGCAACCTTTCATTTTAAAACTTAACAGTAAGGTCAATGAACTTTTATTTTTAATGCTCAATTTTCTGAGCACTTGTATTGTGATGAACGACCAATCCGTTTTATTTCTTCCTTCTGCAGGAATGTGCATTAGGAGCGTAGATTTGCAGCATGCTCCTCTGTTGTCCTAGGACTCACACAGGGCACTTCTGAACCCTCAAAATCAATGCCAGGCAGCACCAAACCCAGTAGCAGCCCCTATGCCAACACCTCTGAAAGCTGCTTTTCAAAGATAGGTCTGAAAAATAGAAGTGGGGTGTTTTCTAGTCTCCTCTATTCCTCTCTGGCACCCGCGCACTGCCCTACACGGAGACAGAGCACCCCGTCAGACAGGAGCGCTCTCCCAAGCAAAGCCACGTGCAGGACACCCCTGCAGCTCCTCTCCTCGGGTGCCCCGAATGCCCCAGCACTGCTGAGAAGTCACATCCACGTTACACAGAGCAGCAGCTTCTGGGTGCTTTGCTTGTGTGGGGTTTCTCTTCTTTATTTCCTTTTCCATATTCCAAATGACTTACTGACTTCTTCATGTGACTCCGTGGGTTATGGGTGCACTCTGGAACATTAAGCCACTCATTTAAATATTAAGGCCTGGACTCCAAATTTTGAAACCATTGAACTCTGCCATTCTCGTTTTAAAATAAATACTGAAAGCTGACAATAGATGTTTACGCAAAAGTGAAATGCGTGCACGGAGCCAGCATTCAAATCCGTAACAAACATAGGGCGTATCCTTCATAAAAAGGCTGATCCAGCTGTTTAACTGGCTGTCCAGTCATCCATTCACTCCATTAAAAAAAAAGAAAGCCTCCTTCACTTTTAATAGTGTCTCCAGCAAAGGTGCAATGTTGTATTGTTAAGATGGGCATCTCGCAGTTTCTCACCTCTGCCAACTAACGTGTCAGCCTCTAGTTCAGAAGGAACATGAAAAATTACTTCCTTGCAAGCTTCACAGCACAAACTCAGTACCTAGAAAACAAATTAAGAAATCAGGGGAAAAAAAAAAATTACATGCTATTTTGAACAATAACTACAGTTACTGAAGCTGCCTTTGGTTGGTTTGGTTTTTAAGACAAGCCAGTGAAAAGGCACAAAGGACTCTTCAACTAAAAATACAAGTACTACACAGCACAGCATGCAAAGTTTCAAACTGGAAACACGATCTGACCCCTGCTCCTGGATCTGCGTGTCGCTTCTTTCTAAAATCACGGCAGTACTGACATCAACAGCACGAGTTCCCTTGGACGAGCTGATTTCACCTAGGCTGTTACTTTAGTAGCAGAAGCACAAAATCCAGCTTCAGAGTACGCTCCCTCCGATAGCACCCAGGACCAATTTAAAACCAAGGTCTCAAAGTATTAAGGTTCAACCCATCAAAACTCAGTTCAGTAGAACTGTGGCGAAGTTTAACATTAAAGGGACAAGTGCCTTATTAAAACCACATGACGACACTTGCACTTACATCTCATTTAGCATCTTCAAAGTACGTTCTCAACAAACTAATTAAATCTAGCTTCAGCAATTAGATATGACAGAAACAAAATGTTGTGTATCACAGCAGTCCACTCCCATGTAACCACTTACAAAATAGGGTCCTCCTCAAAATTCAAATTAGTAGATAACCAGACCTTTTTATAAAAAGAATCATATGGAGGTACAAAGATTTTCCTCAGCACAGAGCAATTTAGTCCTAACTTCAAATTATATATACGTGTGTGTGCACATATATATGTATCTTTCTTAGATTCCATCCAGATGTTTAAAATTGTAATCCAAAAAACACACAGCCAATTAAACAAAGAAACAGAGAAATGTAAATAAACGTATTCACTCTTTTAAGTACATTTATTCTTTCGGGATGAAAGTCAGCAAAAAGGAGAGCCATCTTTATTTGCACATACCTTTAGGATTAAAGGTATAAAGCAGTAAATAGCTAATGGAAATTCTGAAAATTACTTGTGTTTCTTATTAAGAAAATATTTGTTAAAAATACTTTTAAATCTTTAAGACATTAGGAACTTTTAGAAAAAACTATGATCAGCTAAAAAAACAAAGTTGACATGCAGAATTTAAGAATTTAATCGTTGCATTAAAGTAATTTAAATGCGCTGTTTAAAACAATTTAAACATCCCTGCTTATGTATTAGTACTTTCCTTATTAACAGATACTTAATAAAACAATCTCTGCTGCTAGCTGTTGTATTAACTTTTAAGTTATTAAAATCACACCATCTTACTACATTGTTCTAAGATATTTTAAGACTCAATGACATCTAATTCTGAAATAGTAAGGCCAAGCTACTCCGATGTCACCACAAAGAACTACTGAAGAGTAAAAAAAAAAAGCAAATATGGTAGTTCTTCGTGGATAACAAGATATAAGGAAACACCAGCTGAAAATAAGCTGTCATGTCCTTCCACTTCACACAGAGACGACAATTCAGCAGTTTTTTGAGTTTAGGTGTTGGGTTTTTTCTATTTGACAGGGGAATTTCTTGAACTTTTTTTTTTTTAATTAGAGGTATGACCAAACTCGCTTGGGTTTCTTTGGGTTGTATTATGAATATCCTAACAAAGGCAAACACACATAACATGTCTGGAATAGCAACACTTCCATTAAAATGTACATTTCTAATGAATATGAAAATAATAAATTCAGTGCTTCAGCACTGCCCAGTATTTTTCTGCCAGGCTCAAACGATCACCTGCCCTCTTTTTGTGAGCAACAATAACAGGGAAGAAAAGGGGTAAGAAACAAAAGACGAATCACTTTCACTCATCCGCTAAAAAAAACAATAAATAGAGAGACTGCCCTGCTCTCCCCGTCGATGGCCCTTCTGTAGCTGCTAGTTATGTACAAATGCAGTAAACTGCCGGTTAAAAGAAATCGCTGAAATTGTTTTCAATACAGAGCTGACACTTCCAGAGGAGCTTAACGCGCTCCACACCATACGCACCCTTCCCATGGAAAAGGGACAACCTTTGGGGGGTAGAAGGGGAGGG
>VZSF01006574.1:44197-184740 GCA_013398295.1 Chionis minor
AAAAAAAAATCCCGCGGAGGCTCAGCGCCCCGCGGCCGGTGCGCAGCTCCCGGTCAGCCCCCGGCCCGCCGCGGCCGCTCGCCCTCCCGCGCCGCGCAGGTCGCAGCGCGCAGGGAGCGCGCAGGCGGGTCCCGTCCCGTCCCGTCCCGTCCTGGGGGCGGTGTCGGTCCCCGGCAGGGGCCCGAGCGGGAGGGGAGAATGCGCCAGGCCGGTTGGAGGAGCGCGGGTGGTTACCGGGAGCGAAACCGTCGGCTTTTTTTTGGCCCAGATTTCTGGGTTTGGTTTTTGGTTTTTTTTGCGGGGAGGGTTGTTCTGTTTTGTTTCAGGCCGCGTGTTGTGCTCACCTGCGTCTCCTCGGTTTCCAGGGTGGCTTCAAGATGCATAAAAGCAGAAATAATAGCAATAAACCCAGAGATGTGGTTGCACACCCAGGAGGTGGGCTTGCCAAGGAAACACCCTGCGACCGAAGAGCTTTCAGCCTGGGCAGGGAATGGTGTTTCTGTTGCAAGCTGGTAGATACAGGGATTTTTATTTCACTCTGCTTCAGAAACAATTATTACCCATTTGTAACTTTTTTTCTCTGCCAAGCATAAAGCACATCAAAAAGGAGATCAAGTGGATTAGTAGATACGTTTCAATATTTGTTTTAATTCAAGTGCACAATTAAGAAGCAAAAATTCTCAGAAAGCCCTTCCAGTTTCTCACTATTTTGAGCTACTAAGTGGGATCGGTGACCTTATTGCGTCTGAAAGTGTAAGACATTCCCTCCTTGAGGACACGGATATTGTAGGTGGCAAGAAGGCAGGGAGCAGTGCAACCATCAGCCAGTTGCAGTGGGACACTTGCACATTTGGGTGTGGGCACAAGAAATGCTGGAATGGCCGAAACCATGGCCGTGCCCCCCTCTAGTCATGTGGGCCATCGATCCAGAGAGGTGCATGCCCTGCGGACCGGTTACAAACGAGTGCATCCTGGGCCCGGTGTGCTGGAAAAGTCAGAGGTGGATGGAAAGAGTTCCTTGGGCACAGGGCACCATGATAACCTGTGGTAACCTATGATAACCTGTGATAACATCCTCAACCGCATGCTGCATGTACCCCATGGCCTGTTGGTGTTGCAGGCTGGCTCTGCTGATGGTTGCACCATAAACATGCAACGTTGCAGCAGGCTCTGTCCTCATACAGACTCAGTGGGAGCAGAGGAAAGACGGCTGCAATGCTTCATTTTTTTTTATTTTTTTGTTTGGGCTGGTGAAAGTCTGATTTTTCTTAGGAAGCAACCTCATATCCCTGGCCTTCCAGTTAGCTTCACCTGGCCTTCCAGTTAGCTTCACCTGGTGTGTCCCGCCACAGGCATTCAGATAAGCACACAACGAGAGCCCACTGTCCCCTGCGGTCCCCTGCAGCTGTATCCAACCCTTCACTTTGCCACAGTGGGTTTCACAGCTGGGTGGGAAGCATGGGGCCTAATTTCCAAATATTTCATTTTGTTACGCTCAGTTCAAGTAATTGTGGACATAGAAAGGGAATGAATTTGCCTGGACATGCAATCATTTCCAAATGTAATAACCCAGAATACTAACCTTGTGGTCAAAGCTTCATTTTTTTCAGCTTTTTAATTCTTTCTTTAGTGTCCGTGTGGGACAAACCCACATCTGTCAGAATAGGTGCCCAGAGTCGGTTGACCCAGACTGTCTATTCCAAAGCCCTAATTAACAATCCTAAAACTCTGGCCTGGCTTCGTACCGCTCGTGTTTTCCTCCTCCTACATGCCATTCAGTACTTGCAGTAGCACACTGCACCCCTACGCTGGATGTGGAGCTCCTGTGGTTGCCAGAAGTCTGACACAGTCCTGATGGTGGCCAGAAGAAGGCTCTAGGGGAGACTGGGCAAATACTGGCAGGAGAGATACAGGCAGGAAGAGCAATGGGATGGAGTCATGGCCTCAGCCCAAGGCCGCTGGAAGTGTCATAGCTGGTAGCCTTGTTCTTGCTTTTCCTGGTCATCGGTTTGCAGCCACAGCTGGAGTAAGCACAAGGGGCTGGCTAGGCCTTTGGGTCTGACACAACACGGTTGGCTGCTCATGTGCTCCTGTGCTTCCGTGAGCTTCTCCCATAAAATCTAGAGCCTTCCTTAGTCTTAGCAGCGTCGAAGTTGCTCTGCTGTTCAAAAACCCAGTTGGAAATTCCACCTGCGTGAGTAAATGCTTTTTTGTCACAGCACTTTTTCGAGTCATTCACGCCTTCTTCATCACCAGGAAGCGTTTGTGCAGCAGAGAGGTATTTGAAAATGGGCTGGACTGCCCATCGAAAGAGTTATGTTGTGTAACTGCAGTAAATCCCTGCCCTTTTGGCTAGGTATCCATGAGCTTATGGACTCATTGCAAGGCTTTTGTTGAAAGCAAGGAATCTCTCACAACTGGATCTCTGTATTAACTTTCTTCCTTTGCAGTGCTTTTGACCGTGGGTGTGCGTGGATGTGTTTGTATCTAAAGTTCCCGTGAGTGCATTCTTAGGGCTAGAGTCAAAGAACAAGAATGTGAGGGGAAGAGCAACCCTTTGTTTCATGCTACCTTGGGCACAAAGACCCTACAAATGTCCACAACAGAGTCACATTATTGCAGAAAGAATCTTCCAACAGTGTTAAACCAAAATTTTATGGTATTGCATCACAGACTTGGGGGGGAAAAAAAAAAAGTTACTTGTCATTTTGTTAGCTTGGAGCCCACTTAGTATACGGGATTATTAAAGCATAGGTGCAGTGAACATGTGAATAGATATGAAATATTGGAGAAGAATTAGTGTGACTTTTGTAGAGGGAAGTTATATCTCACAAATCAACTGCGGTGTAATACTGGACACAATAAGTGTATTGCTAAGTTTCAACTAATCAGAGTTCAAAAAGTTTGATAAAGCCAATAACCAAAAAAATCCTAGTGAAAACTGCAATAGGAGGAGAGGTTTTACTGTGATCGTAGCTGGTTTAACATGGGGAATGGAAGATTTATGGAAGTTCTGCTGTAGAGGACGTTGACAACTAGAACCTGTCCACATATTCATAAAAGATGTGGGAAATGAGATTAATAGTAATACAGTAACAGCGGAGAATGTCGTATTCAAGACAGCCAAATCTAAGGCTGACTACCCAAAGTTACACAAGAATATTACCTTATGGAGTGAATGGGTGATAAATAGATAAATGAAATTTTAAATTAATGTAATTACGGAAAGTTGGACTGAAGTGATAAGAACAGAATGACAGGCTTTAGCCTTGCCATTACATCACTAACAATAGATGTAGGAAAGTTCTCTGGGAATATCATGAGCTCAGTGACCAATGTCAAACCAAGGGAAATAAAAAGGCAGTAATTATTTAGAAAGAAACAATGTAAACCTCTTTATGTTTAATTTTATATATTCTCTGTAACCACAGGTACCTTCATATATTAAAACCAGTTTGCAGTTCTAGTAACCCATTTCATAAAAGGAGTAGTAGAAGCAAAAAAAGGTACAAAAAAGCAACAGGAAAAGATTGTGGTTACGAAGGCTAAATGGAGCAGGATTCTTGAGCTTGGAAAAAAGAAGTGGGTGTGGTATGGTAGAGGTGTACACAATTGGTAATGATACAAAGCAGATGAGTTAGGAAGGACTGCTTACTGTTTTTCATAGCCCAAGTACCAGAATAATTAGACCACAGATACTGAAAGCAGAGCCACCTTCGGTTCAGAAAGCTGTAAAATGCTTATTGTTGGAAGCTGGCAGAGTATATGACAAGAAGCAACTTCCAATATTTTCTGATTTCTACTCTTTGTCTCTAAAAACCATTTACTTTCTACTGCTGAGGGCAGCAGACTGTTGAGGCAGAAGAGCAAACCAGTCCTTACTGCTTCCTTATGTAGTTGAGAGTACTTTCTTGGCTGGCTGTGCTCAACTCATCAGATCATGTGGAGCAACATAACATCAACAAAGGATTGGGAAAACATGGAAGCCACTTTTCCCTGAGCAGCGGGAGGTGCAACCTTTGCTGGTCAAGTAACCAAGAACCTGTAGGCAGACGTTTATGTTGGAAGCATCCTTGGACATGAAATTTGCTTCCTTGGTAGGCCACCTCAGAAGACAGAGGCCCAGCACATGTTTTGGTCAGGGTTTTCTGTTACTGTGCATTGTTAATAAAATGTGCTAAATATTCTTAATTTAGGTCAAGCATACTAATTACCTTAAGGGTACCTGAACAATAAGCAACAGTGACCCTAACTGAGAAACTAATTAGCTTTGAAAATTTGGCTTGCTTAATCATCAAAGAAGATGGGATAAAGCTCATCTTTAATTTAGAGGATAATTATTATCAGTGGTCTGAAGCCTTATACATTACTCATTCCCACACATTGAATAAGACTCTGGAACCTATAGCCTCATGCTTTTGCAATTTCCTTTTTCTCATAATAAAATGCAAGTATAATCTGAAATTTAAGATGAAATCTCCTATTTTGAAATCACTTTCATTTAAATGTTTGTCTAAATGTTGTTATATCATTTTTACATCTCAGAATGATAAAATGCACCTTCTTAAGCTAGCTTTTCTTGTTTGTGCTTAGTAATTCTGATTATTATTCTTATATGAAAACCACTATTTGCCTAACAAAAGGTGCACTTTTCATGATCTGAGTGTACCCGTTGTCACAGCAGATTTTGATTTTCATGTGGTTTTTTGGAACTGGGAAATAATCAGATATTTCATTGTGCTATTTCAAAGAAATGCTGGATAATTTCTTTGCCATTTGAATGCATATACCTCCAAATCTTTCTATAAAAAGATCTTCTTAGAAATTGATACATTTTGTTAAATCGGGGGGGTTTAATAAAATCCATTTAAATATAGATAATAATGTTTAAATTAAATAAAAATAATTTATTTAAAATTGCATGGACATATTTAACACTTGGATAAAAAAAAAGTCTCCTCAGGTGAGATGCCAGGAAAATAGTGTCTGCCACATCAGTTTATTTGATCAGTTTATTTGGAAACAAGGAATCGGAATATTCTACCTCTAAGTGACAGTGAAGGAAATATGAAAGCTTTTCTTGCCATGTTCAGGCCAAATGCAAGAACAAGAGGAAGCAAAGGATGTCACATTTAAAGCAGCTTCTTCAAAATTAGATCAAAAACTCGGTCCAAAAGAAAAGAATTTAGAAGGAGGTTGTTGGTGATGAAGTACCATAAACTAACCTAATGCAGAAAATACAACAGTAGGAGTCAAAATATGCCTTGTAAATACGAAATTCAGTGAAGCTTTTTTGTGTGTTTAAGTTCCTCTAACTGCTGCTTCTTTGTCTTCCCTTTTGATATGAGAAAGATCTACCGTAGGTGATGTGCTCTAGACATCCAAGTGGCAGCTGTATAAGATCTAACAGTATTTACACCAACTGATCTTCACTATTACCAAAGTATGAGTATTTGTTTTCTAGAAGTGTACGCGTTTGGTCCTGAATTACGGGAAAGAGCATAAACGGCTTTCAATGCAGAAACCTCTCACGTTAAGCGTTATGGTTGTTTCTCAGTAAATCTTAAGTCGTTACTCAGGAGCATTTGAAAAACAAGTGGAATCTTCAAAATTATTAGGAAAGGAAGAGAGAATATAAAATAGAAAACACAATCATGCCACTTTATAAATCCACAGATTCACACTGAGTACTGCATGCTGGTCTAGTCATCTCTGAAAACACTACAGGAGGCAGAGAAGCTACCAAGAATGGAAATAAAAATGAGTGGGTTTCATATAATGAACCTAAACGTAATATCAGCAATGGAAGACAGTGAGTGGAAGGACAGATGTGTGAGGAAAAGGGCTATGACAGAGATTTGCAATGTAAAAAGTGACATATAGGCAAAAATAGGGAATGTTTAGTCATTCTTTCTTGCAAGCTAAGTATTTAGAAAGTATCAAAATAAATAATCAGGCAATAGAGATAAAACAAATAAAAGCAGGCACTTTTATTTGTACAGTAAATAAACAAATGGTGCCACTCAGGGCTGTCATATTATGAAGGACAAAAGCATAAATACATCAGGAAAAAAATAAGAAAGAAATAACACAGGGTATGCTCACCAGTGGTTGCTAGAGACACAGGTCCGAACCCTTGACTTTGGAAATCTCTAAATACTGATTGGCAGATTATATGGGGAAAAGACCGTGCCATACATGCTTTGCTTCTTATACTTTCTCCCTAAGCATCAGTTACTATCTGCTGTGAGAGACAGGATGAATTTAATGGACCTTCAATAGGATGTGGTAAAACAGTTTCATTTTAGTCTGTTGAATTTTCCTGGAGATCTGGTGAGGGTGTTAAGTGACAGGAGACAAATGTGATTTTTTGCTTTTTAAAAACTCTGCATTTAGTTCTCTATCATGCTTTCTTCTCTCTTTTCCTAGTTACATATTAAGAAATTTATTTAAGAAAGTATCATATCTAAATGGAAAAAAAAATTGAATGAAAATAACTTGTTGAATATTTTTAAACAGGAAGTATTTGTTCTGCACAGCTTTATTTTGTCTTGCATGAAAGATGCATAATAAAATTGCACAGGAGGGGCTGATACGGTAGTTGCTTGAGTATTAGTCATCAAACATTTTTTTCATGTACTATCTTTACTAGTCCTATGACTCGTTTTTACTCAACTCAGGCAGCAAAACTGAAACCTTCTATTGCCGTATTCCTTGCATGTAAGAGAACAATTAAGTAGAAATGACTCGAAGAAGGGGTTATTTTAAAAAGAACAAGAGCACTCCCCTAACAGATTGTAGAGTTTTTATAATCTGCAAAACAGAGTTGGATATGAGTTAGAAAACTCTTTGAAACTATGAGAAAAATACATAGTAGTGTGAGTTATGGGAAATTTTAGATTATCTAGAGACAATTTTGACAAAAAATGCTAACAGGTTACAGTAGTAATCAATCATGCCGTGATAGCACCTCAAGTATTCTTGGAGACAACACCAGACAGATTCCTTTACTAAGGTATCACTGAACTATAAATACTGCCATGTTACATTTACGTTAAAAGCCATGAATCTTAATTTAAGAGTGGGGACTGAGCAATGAGGAGAGTTGTTTGAGAAAGTAATCTTGGAATGAATGAGCACAGACAAATTCAAAACTGCCACAGCAGGTTCAAGTGTAGGGTAGACAAACAAATTGGTAATAATTAAAGCTTCAAATTTCAGGAGACCAAATTTTGAGGCTGTAAAGCAATTGAGAGACACCCATGGACTGAAACATGAAAGAAACAGGCAATCACATGAAGACAGAATTTCAATAGTCTGGTCTTGGGCTTCAAGCAGAAGTATAGAGATAGCAAAGAACTATGGACCTGCCTGGACCACTAAACACCAAACACAGGACACTACAGGTAATCAGGGAATTTACTGAAATGAGAAGGTTATGGATCTATAGGTTGGAAACCACCAAAATACGGTGAGAATGAGATATCTATCTGAGCTAGATCCTTCAAAGGAACTAAAGGAAATTAAAAGAAGGTTTCTAACCACAATAATGTAGAGATGATTCGAAGTGGGGCCATATCCTGGGGATCACATGGAGATTAAGGGACATCAGATGTCATGGATCATAATACTTTGCCCCGGTTTTAATAGAAGAAATTATGTATACGATTAAGGCAAGATTATCCAGCACAGATAGGAAATGGAAATGGTCACTCCATGGTGGATAGAAAAATAACCATGTGTTGTGTGAAATCTGAAGAGCCTGGATAATGTCCCGTAATAGCAGACATTTAAGGTTTAAAAGAACCTTCATTTTTGGGAGTGGTCCTTCATTTATTTCCATGAGAGAACAGTAAGTGTGACAGATGTATCGGAAAAGGAAAAGTGGGGTACCCAAAAGAATTCCGCATTTATTCTTAATACAATATGCTATAACAGATTTTGGAAGGAAGAGTAGCAAGTAATGTGGAGTTTAAATAAGGTAAATTCAATATGATTTGGGTAAAAATAGATTGTGCTATGGTATAGTATAATTTTCTAGATACTCTTTAGATGGGATCGGTGCAGACAATTTAATAATCTAGATTTAAGTAAAGCACTGATTCAAAGGAATTAAAATGAATAACAAAGGAAATGAAATGAAAGTGGAAATCAAAACAAAGACTATGGAATGATTTACATGATAGCTGAAGGGAAGACTACGATGAGATACATTGATAAGAGAGTTTTACAAATTGACAGAGGCTAGAAATTATATTTTCCAAGAGCCAGTCTTGGAAAAAGTTCTGCTTAATATCATTGTTCATGATAGTGCTTTAAAAAATTCTAGATTCATGTTTGCATTAATAATCCATGGTACGGATGATGCAACATCGAAAAATCCTACCAATGTTGATAGGAACAGGTAGGTCACACATTGTGAACTGGAATTACGGAAGCAGGATAAAATAGCATGGTAGGTAATGCACAGAGCGACCAAATCCAGAATTTTTACCCTAAACTGAAGGCTTATCAGCTGGAGTTGGCACTTCAAGAGAAGGAGCTCTATTTACACAGGAGGCCTAACCTGTCTAGAATGACAGGTAGTCATTTTAAGCTCACAGCAATAATTTTCAGTAAAGACTGAGGAATTTTAGCATTACAGTGCATAGTATTAACAAGATGTTCTCTGACACTTCAAGTTTTTATCGTCTGCTTATAAAGTACTATAAATTTCAACAGAAAAGAAAGGGTAATGTAATAAAAGGAGAAGGTATTTTACAAAGTTAAAAAGTCTATTTAAGCTATCGAAGTGGAAGTTTTAGAGGACATATGATTATTTAAAATTCATCTGGTTAATCACCAGAACTGGAGACATTTTTAGGCATAATAATCTTACGAAAGGCGCTGGATGTATAAGGTCTGTAACTATTAAAGAAGTGAAACTCTGTAGGTGCTTTTCAAATGAAGTAAAATAGGCAAGAAAACTTCATTGTTTAAATATGATGCTCATGAAGTTTATGAACTGTTTTACAGTCATAGTTGCTTTTAATATGCTGGCAGTGTTTGTTGCGGTGTTTTTTACTGTTTTATTTTTATTTGGTTTATTAAATTCAGTTTCAGATCATGGATTCTCATAATTTGTACATGAGACAGGAAGAAATTTTTACAAGTTTTTATGCACAGCTTGGACTCCAGGGGAATTTTTATTCCCTTACTTCAAAGTTCGGAAGATATCAAAGACTGGCAACTGTTAGGGACAGGATATCATCAGTCATTAGACTTAGGATCCGAAAGTAATTTTCCCTCAGACCCCAGTATCGTAAGCCCTTGTTTTGGAATTCCTCCTTTATTTTTGCATGTTTTTATAGAATGGCTGATATTTTATTTCTTTTGATCAGATCATTTAAGAATATTTTATGCTATAAATCTTTCTTGCGTCAGAGGCCAAAGCAACAGTTCTTCTCTCTCCAGGTAGACAGAACATGCCCTGAGACATAGCTTTTTACTAAAAACCTAAACTTTTTGCAACAAATGTCAGAAAGTTTTTGTGATGTCCTCCAGTGGATGTGCAAGGAAGGGTAGATGAACTACAGTTCCTAATGCATTCTTCTGGAATCAACATTGATTACAGACTATAACATCATTCTCCAATGTCATGCTGGAGAGCTAGCTAGAGTATGCAACACAAATGAGTCTCTGCAATGCTACACTGCAAACCTCCCCATAAATACTGTTTTTAAAAGCCCTGTTAACTTTAGCAGAATTAATTTTGGGATGCCCAGACACTTGCTGATCAATTTTTGCTGTTGCGGTGTCTAAGAAAATATAGTTACATTTTCATTCATAATGAAAAAAAAACCCTGATTTCCCCTTTGGTAACTAAACAAAGATGAAAATAAATGTGCCACAACTTTCAAACAAAGTCAAGTGAGAAAGAAACCAAAACATCTGGGGAGAGAAAAAAACAGCAGACAGAAAATGTTGACCTTGATGGCTTGTATTACTGAAATTTTTGAGCATGGAGAGCAGTGATAGCAAGGAAGGCCACCTTGCTTTTTAAATAAAGGACTTCATTGACAGCAACTGCTTCTCTCGGTCATGAAGAGGCAAGTGAATAATGTCTGAAGTATTACACACAGAGAACAGAACAACTTTGAAGAACACACAGCTTTGCTTTGGATACCAGAGAGATTTTGCATAATTTGGATTACTTTCATATTGAATTGACCAAGTATGTATTATGCATGACAGATACGTGTAACAATATTTTATCCTTATAACATCTCATATTGATATTTTTCCACTTTAATGTGTAGATACCTGTTTCTGTTTATTGTTGAAGTTTCAGGGTCTTGGAAGTGTCATCGTCCACATGGAGGAGTGGCTGGTACACCAGAAGTTTGTGCTGCCAACCAGCAGGATCTTGACAAGCTGGAGGAATGGGCCAACAGGAACCTCATGAACTTCAACAAGGAGGAGTGCAAAGTCCTGCACGTAGGGAAGAACAACCCCATACGCCAATACATGCCGTGGGCCACCCAGCTGGAAAGCAGGTTGTTAGGAAAGGACCTGGGGGTCCTGGTGGATACCAGGTTGAACATGGGCCAGCAATGCGCCCTTGCTGCAAAGAAGGTGAATGGTATTCTGAGCTGCATTAGGATGAGTGTTGCCATCAGGTCAAGGGAGGTGATCCTTCCCTTCTACTCAGCACTGGCAAGGCCACACCCGGAGTATTTTGTCCACTTCTGGGCTCCACAGTACAAGAGAGACATGAACATACTGGGGACAGTCTAACAAAGGGCCACAAGGATGATGAAGCACCTCATATACAAGGAAAAGCTGAGAGAGCTAGGACTGTTTGGCCTGGAGAAGAGAAGGCTCGGGAGGGACCTCATCAATGTATATAAACACCTAAAGGGAGAGTGCAAAGAGGATAGACCCAGGCTCTTTTCAGTGGCACCCAGTGACACAAGGCAAAGGGGTAGTTCTCCAAGCTCTCTGCACTTTGAAGTCTGGCTGTGCAGGTCTTGATGGTTAGGACTCTGCATACCTTCAGGTATGAAAACCTGTCCTTGCTGAAGTCATTGGCAAGAATCCCAGGATTTCACTCATGGACTTTAACTGTGGCATTCATTTGGTAAAACACAGTGATATGGTGGAGCAACTCTGAGACTTTTCTTAGCTCCCAAAGCTACAGAAAGGCAACCTGTAACAGGACAGATGTAGAAGCCAACGGAAACAGGCAACTGGAATAGTGTGAATGTAGTACTACCGCTGGGATAGAAGTGTTACAATGCTATTCTGTGAAGTAGTACTGCTGATTGTCTTTAACAAATATTCTATATTGACTACGTCTTACTCCTGCCTTCTGTTCTTTCTTTCCCTCTGACTCCCCCCCTTCTCTTTTGCCTTCATATTCTTGCTGATTTCCTGATGGTACCACATCAGGCAGTGTATCCTCTCAGGTCACTAATAAGCTATGATTTGTTATTTGTCTTACATTCGTGACACTATATGTATTCTGGACTTCGGTTAAAACTTCATTAAATTTCCCAGTATCAAAAATAAGGACTGTATTGTTCTGTAATTTAGCCTGGTGCAATTTCCTAGACCTTAATTTTTGCACTGGTGAAAGCTCAGGAAATTTAAGAAGGTAACCTGACATAAGCTTTCTTTAGTTCTCTGCTCTGCAAAAATAAAGTTGAGAATATGTTTTAGGGGCTAATCTATATGCACACCTGCATATGAAGACTAAAATTTTCCCTTAAACTTAGCAAATATTGGGCAAATATTTGGACATAAAATATATACTTAACTGTGTTGTTAAGGATGCTTTTAGAATGTGGATTGCCATAGAATAATTTCCAATTGAAGCATAACAGTAAATATTAGGTAATATTTTTTAACAGGAAATATTGATTCACTAACAGACTTTTTTATAAGGCTTTTGCTTTGATTATACTCTATGTATCAATGCAGTAACTGACACAGTAAAAATAAAAGGAAGGTAATAGAATAGCAATATTGTGATACGGATGGGATAGAACACAGGGCAGGAACATTTAATATCAAGGAGCTAAATCTAAACATTTATTTTAATGATACAGAGTTCTGATCAGAATATGCGAGACAACTATTATAGAAGTAATGAAAGAATCTTGCTGGAACACAATAAAGGGGGAAAGTGGCAGTTTGACATTGAAAGCTTGCCAGAACAACTATTGTTTAACACCAATTAATGAATCAAACAAAATTTGTTCAAGCAAATGAGGGACTCTAGTTCAAAGTCTCATGTTATTATTTTTCTGGTGAAAGATTTGGCTAAGTTCCTAATACATTAGTCTGTCTTTCAGGATGCTTTCTGTGGAAGTCAGAGCTATAATCTATGTGCATATCATTGAACTGTAAACATGTTCCCCTGTTTTCTTTCCTACAGCATCTGATGAAAACTTTTCCTGGAAGGCAAACCTTCCTGGAAGGCGAAGTCTCTAAGAGTAATTTTGGTATTTTTATATATGTCAGTAATATCACAAAAAACTCAATAATTGATAATGAGAACGAAAGCCAGAACGAAAATGAGTCACAACCATTTGGGATTCTAGGTGCGAACACTGAATTGACCAATAATTTTTTTGTCTGCTTTCTGTTTCTTTGTAAATTGATTATTTAGGTCATCTGATTATTTAAAAAAAAAAAAAGAAATCACAATTGGAAGTATGGATTTAACAAATGCAAGTATGTCTTCAAACCTTAATTTTCTTATAATCAAGGCGAAAACCTATTTAATACTGTAGAGAAAATAGTTATTTGGTGGCATTTATATACTGTGGCGTGTCAGAAAAATGAAACAGTATTACAGACACAAGGAAGAAAGTAGAATGACTAAACAGGTTTTGAAAATATTACATCCGGTACTAGTTTTGTAGCTATATTCTTTTGTAATTCTATTAGTACATCTTGTACTGCTACATTTAGTCTGTTTTCTTGCTCTGCTGGATACAACTATCCTAGGGAAGGGTATCTATAGGTGTGTTAGAATATGCAAATAGTATAAAAAAATGAGAAATGTGTTACAGAAGTATAATGCTTCAGCTAATGAATGACATGCATTAAACTAGCCTTGAGAATCTAAAATAGTCATTTGCATTTGTAATCACAAAAGGCCTTTCCTTTGGCAACTGTGCAAAGACATTTTCATTCTATTTTCATTCTATTTCATTCATTGTTGAGTCTTGCTTTCTCATCTGTAGGTGAACGTAGCAAAGGGAGAGGTTAGCAGTACATTGTTTTACAGCATTTCATCTTCTGTTAGAAGAAAAGTTGTAGGTAACAAGGTTCCTGTGCCTTCTCTTGACAGGTACTTGGAAATCTGTACAACTCTAACATATTTCTTCATTTTCTTCTCACATAAATATCTGTTGAGCTCAAGGAGAAGAAAAAGGAGGGAACAGAAAATTTTGAAACTCAAATTCCAATGTTGTGTTCCTGAAATCCAAAATAAAGTTGTAGATACAACTTTCTTTTCACAAATACAGTTTTGACATATAACAAAATATTCCTTGCTTTCTGACCATTTTTTCTTTCAGCTCATATGAACTTCTGTAAATGTGGTAGCATTACTATCATTAGGCTAATTCATTTAATGTAAGTAGGAATGTGGATGAAATGCCAATGGCCAGTTTGGCTTAATCAAATGGCAACTGGGACTTCCGTGAGTACAATTAAATGACACAATGGTACCAATGCAGTTGGAAGCTTGAAATACTGCCAGTACTTTGGTTACCTTATTATGATTCTTCTGTGTGTATTGAGAATTGTTACTAAAAAATGTAGAAAAGGTTTGCAAATGAACAACTATTTCAGTAAGTATGGGATGAAATGATTAGGGCTTTCTTAGAGTATGGATTAGATGATGACTGAGATGAGCACCCTCTTTATCTCCGTTCAAAAGTGTATGTTCATGATCAAACTCTTATGCATCAAGGTGACAAGTTTCAGAGGAAAGTATTTCAGAAAGTTTGTATTTTTATGCCTTTTAGATTTAATTCCATGAAATAAAAAAATAATTTTTTAATCTGTACTGCATAAAGTTTCATTCTGTGTTCCGAAATGAACATTTTAAAGAGAAAGTCTAGTCTCTGTGATCTCACTAGGGCTACTATCCACAACATAGTCAGAGATTGCATAGCTGATCAGCTGATGTTTCTAAATTAAAACTTCCTACTTAACGTTGTTTACATTTGGATTCTTCTCCATTTTCTGTGGCCAACAGAGAAAAAAAGAAATTAAAATATTTAGAAAGATGACAATTTCAAACAAAAGAAACTGTTTGTGTCATTGATTTAAGAAAAACAAGCAGATAGGATTTAAGAAAAACAAGCAGATAGGATTTAAGAAAAACAAGCAGATAGTATATCCTTTTGGGGTTCTTAATCCTGACTTGAATGGTTTGATGTTGGATATAACAAATAAAATCTGTAGTTTTAGGACTAATGCAAGTCTTTAGGATTATTTCTCTATATGTTTACCTGACTCTAGTTGGCTTTAGCATTACAAAGTAGAGTTTGCTGAAAGTAATGCTAGTCATATATATGTCATCAACACTGGTCCAAAAAGAGGTACAATCTGAAAATATAAGATGGAATCCTTCTATATACCATTCATCTCCATTCTGCAAGGCCAGCTATGACCTTGATAAAGACCACTGAAGAATCATTCTATGGGAAGATAGGAAATGAAAGCTGCTTAGTTATTCTCCTGCATTTCTCTGAAAAAATTATTTAAGGAAATGTAGAAATAATTCAGAAGCTATGCCAATGCTGGCATAGGTTTTCAGAGTCAATCAAACAGAGTCTTGAAACCTGCATACGTTCTTAGAGATCTATGTAAAGATCTATTCTATTATGTTGAGTAGCTTCCACTGAAGGCCGTGTAATATCCTAACTGATGTACATGCAATAGTATGGGAGACTTCACTGGTGTTGAGGGCGTCTTGATCTCTTACAGATTTTGCTACACACAGGAACAGATATATGATATTTTTTATTCAACTGCTTTTCTTTTTAATTTGCATCTATCCCTAAGTTTTACAAATGCTTATTGCACTTTACGAAAGAGCAAAATAAGAAGGTATATAGGGTGGCAAACTTCTGAGACAGCATAAAACAGCCTTTATAAGAAGCAGAGGAAATGGATGACTTTACAGCCCTGTGTACCCACCCTGAACTTGGTGGCTGTACAGTTGCCTCTAAAGAACCAGTCCAAATCGGTGGTTGCAGCTGTTTTTGATTCCTTCTTGCAACTGCAGTTGCATCTTACTCCTCTCATCTTTCAGGCTTTGCTTGAAGGCCAGCAGACAAGCTCTGCCTCTGGCCCTCCAGCTCAGCCTCACCTTTTCCTCTATCCCTTGGCATGAACAGCCCCATCCCGTGTAGACCACAGCACCCAGTATGGGAGGATAACATATATAACCCTCCCATATAACTCCATATGGGAGGTTAAGTTGGCTGCTGTCTGTGGGACAGGTGTTCCAGATTTTTTAATCCAATCAGCTGGTAAATGAGGGTTTTTTCAAGGACAAAAGTGGGAAGAGAAATAAAAGCTTCTGGACCTCTCTGACACTATCTAGAGCCTCCTGAAAGCTCCATGTCCGGTTCCAGGCTTCTCCCCATCTTCATAGCCTGCAAAGTCACTGACCTCTTCCAGTCCCCAGAAGCCACACAGGCCTTTTCTGTTCCCTCTAATGTAGCTCCCGAAATAACCCATGTATCTCAACCCTACACATGTCTCAAAGCCCTCTGAGCCTTCCTACCCAGCCAGATCTCCAGTGTCTGACCAAACTCACAGTTTCCCCTACTCTAACCCACTTGCATGTGAAATGCCCTTTGCTAACACCTAGTTTTGCCTACATTGTTGAGGTGCCTCAAGCGAGTTCTGAGATTAGTTTTGAGATATACAAGCGCTGAAACATGTTAATACCCAGTCTTTACCTTACCATAATTCAGATAAATCATTATCTGAAAACAGCATTCATGGAACTATGAATCATTCATTTTGTTCCCAGTCACCTGCAGTTACTAGAAGCTTTTAACTCTGGTATGTGTTGGTTTGAAAGACTGTCCAAGTGTTTCTTACGCACTTTTGGTACTGGAGTCACATTAAGTCATGAACACATGAGCACAATCTCCCAAGTTCCCTTACTAATCTATAGGGTGAGATGGGCCCCCTGCAAAAAGGTTTGGTGATGAGGGGATGCACCTTTGGGAAATGCTCCTCTCTGCTCTCCGCTGGCCTTGAGCAGGGGGCTCAGCTTATTGTCCTGTATTAGATGGTATAAACCCAGACAATTCTGTGATTGGTTATTTGAGGGAAAAAAAGTAGTACATAAAGTGATATTTTGACTTCTATTTTTGCTTTTTAGTAACTTTTACCTTGATCTCATAAATATTTACAAATACTTACGGGGCGGTGCTAGGAGGAGGGGGCCAGTCTTTTTCAGTGATATACAGTGACAGGACAAGGGGCAATGGGTATAAAATCGAATATAGGAAGTTCCATCTGAACATGAGGAGGAACTTCTTTCCTTTGAGGGTGGCAGAGCACTGGAACAGGCTGCCCAGAGAGGTGATGGAGTCTCTGACTCTGGAGACATTCCAAACCCGCCTGGATGCCATCCTGTGCAACCTGCTGTAGGTAGTCCTGTTCTGTCAGCGGGGTTGGACCAGATGATCTCTAGAGGTCCCTTCCAACCCTTAACATTCTGGGATTCTGGGATTCTGGAATTATCACTCTCACTTTCCCTGTCACTTTACATGGAAGCATATTTTACTCAGCTTTAAAACTCTTTCAAATGTCTACTTCTGTTTTTATTGCTGTCCTATTATTTGTTCTGGCCCTAATATGGTCTTTTTGAACTGTTCAGTGCATTTCTGTAATAATTTCTTCCAGGGCTGGAATACCACTATTAAATTTGTTGTGATATTTGAAGGGAAATGACAATTAATAAAGGCTAGGGAGACTGCCCCTGGAGACTTTTAAAATTTTCTTCCACTTGTACCACATCTTGACTATAAGAAAATATATTGTATTAAAATAAAAGATGCCTATTTGTTGAAAGAACATGCCTAAGCTGCACTTTACAATCTAATACTACGTCCTGTCAAGCGGTGATTTTACAGAACCACAAAATTACAGAACGGCTGAGATTGGAAGGCACCTCTAGAGATCATTTTATCCAGCCCCTCTATTCAGAGCAGGTCATCAGGAGCAGGTTGGTCAGAACTGTGTCCAGCTGTATTTTGAATATCTTCAAGGATGGAGACTTCACAGACTCTCTGGGCGACCTGTGCCAGTGCTTGACTACTCTCATAGTAAAAAAGTTTTTTCTTTCATTTAAGTGGTATTTCCTGTGTTTCTGTTTCTTATTGTCCCTTGTCCTATCACTGAGAACAGCCTTGCTCCACTTTCTTCCTGTCATCAGGTATTTATACACATTGACAAGATCCCATCTGAGACTTCTCCAGGCTCAAAAGTCACAGTTCTCTCACCCTCTGATTGCATGTCAGATGCTCCCAGCCGTCTTTGTGGCCCTTTGCTGGACTCTTTGCCCCTTGACCCATTTCTCCAGCCTGTCAAGGTCCCTCTGGCAGCATGGCCTTCTTGTTTATCAGCTACTCCTCCCAGTTTCTTGTCATCTGCAAACTTTTGGAGGGTCTATCCCACCATATAGGTTTTCAGTCTACCTCACTGTCTACTTATCTAGCCCATACTTCAATATTTTGTTTGAGGATGTTATGGGAAACAATGTCAAACGCCTTGCTAAAGTCAAAGCAAACAACATCCACTGGTTTGTTTTTTTTTTCCTTGTCCATCAAGCTAGTCACTTCATCAGATTGGTACAACAGGATGTCTCTCATAAATCCATGGTGACTACTCCCAGTCACCTTCTTATCCTTAATATGCTTAGAAATGGCTTCCAGGATTACGTGGTCAATCACATTACCTGGGATTGAAGTGAGTCTGACCAGCCTGTAGTTCCCTGGATCCTCCTTCTTGGCCTTTTTGAAGATAGGAGTGGCATTTGCTTTCTTCCATGCCTCAGGAACCTCCCACAATAGCCACAATTTCTAAAAGATAATCAAGAGTGGCTTTGCAATATCATCAGCTGGCTCCCTCAGCGCTCGGTCCCACGGATCTGTGTATGTTCAGTGTGTCTAAATGTTCCCTTATTTGATCCTCCTCTATTGAGGGTAAGCCTTCCTGGCTCCAGAGCTTCCCTCTGATCTCAGGGATGTGGGATTGCTGAAGGCAGGTCTTACCAATAAAGACAATGGCAAAGAAGGTGTTGCGTACCTTGGCCTTTTCATGTCGCAGTGAGGAACTGTACCAGAAGCAGCAAATAAACACAAGTTTCCAATGCAAGGTGTTAACAACGTAGACTTAATGTGACCCTCAGATATAGAGGCTGAGAAAAAAACCCAAAACATTCACATCTGTGTCCAGTACTGGTGAGAACAGCACTAGAACAAAGTACCTGATTCTTATGGCAAAGAATTTAAAGGTAACAGATAAAAAGCTGCAATTATAATTTGAAAATTGCTAGATACTGTACACTATGAGAGATTTTAAAAGCTCAGCATGTTAAAAAAGAAAGAAGTGGGGGAGTTGGACACTCATAGTCCTGAAGATCTTAATACCAAGACCAGAGACTTCTCAGAATAATTACTTCTTAAGAGCAAAAGGGTGCTTAAGTGTTAATCAGCATAAATTACTGGATCTGCGGGTAGAGGAGTTGTACCTCTGATGTACAAAAAAGTAAAAAAATCAGATACTGTAACAGTTCTTTCTGTTTAAGTTCTCAGAATATTGAATGGAGATTGACTGTTACTTTCTGTATACCGTATCACACAAAAGAAACTAACCACAAGTGAAACTTTTAATGGCAATTGGAAAAAAGAAGAAACATTTTTATGCTTGCCATAATTTTAATAAGATATAAAATCACAATTTCTGTGTGGTTGAATAAAACTACTTCTGCATTTCTGTAGCCATCAGTAACAGTTATGGATGCATTTAACAGGTGATCTTTGGTGTCTACAGTGCTTCCCGCAGTCTTGGCCCTGTTCTTGCCCAGACAAAGAAATTCATATTGATTTACAAAGGGCTGTCCACATGCACAAGTTCCCATCCAGTGGAAATCAGGACATAAAGGAGAAGAGATGGTGGGATGATTTTGATTTTGATTTCCGTCAGGACATGGTTGGGTTTCTCTGCTTGATGATGGGGAGCTCCCAAGTCTCACTGTATGTGCTAGAATATACATAGAATTGTTATACTACCAAAAACTGTTTTCAAATTGCAAAATAAGTTTTTACTTATTGATAAAGAGTAAAAGGATATTTTAAATAATCTCACATATTTCACTTTGTATATTACTGCCAGAGTGTTTACATTTGGGTTTTTTTTTTACTTTATAATGCTCCAAAAAAAGTCTGCATATATGTGCCCAGCTTGAAAAAAAAAAAAAGTAAAAATTACCTTGCATTACTAGGGCAAAACTTTGGATTTGGAATTAGGTATCTCAGTCCCTAGCTGATATTTTTACACTGATGAAGTCACACAGTTCCTGCTCAGATCAGTTTCAAAGAATTTTGTTATGATGTTCTGTTTTGGTGGCTACAGAAATCACAAAAAAAGACCTTTTATGATTTCTACAATATGTAGAGTACATTTTGGGTAAAATTATAATCCCAGAAGTATTCATTTAGACTCTCTTTGTCCTGACTGCATCCTGCATTAAAAGCTTGACCTTTTAGCAGTTTAATACCATAAGGATTTTTCCTGTAAAACTCAGCATTATGGTGTGCATTCAGAAGAAATGTTAAAACTTTGACAATAACAGAGCAATTAACAGATGAAACGCTTGTTTAATTATTGCGTTGATCTGATCTTATTCTGTCATGGGAAGAGGAAGCTGACCAGGTCCACCTCATCCACCCTGCATTAGTGATACACTCATTTAATATCACCACCTCAAGTAGTTTATACACACGCACATAAAATTTTCTTTCACTCACTCATGCTCTTTCATGTTATTCAGTTTTACATGCTTCACAAGGATAGGTGTGGTTCTTTATTTTTCTAATTCCCTTGCCATGTTCTGCTTAAAATATTCCGTTTGTAAGCATAGACAAGTTGATACACATACATTAGTTTCGGCACACGTTTAACATCTATTAGTTTAGATAGGTTTTCAGATTATAAAGGAAGATGGCTGCAAAACCAAAATACTTTCCAGTTTAATTAATGTATACCCTTTCTTGTAATCAGTTTGGTTTATGTATCTTTTCTGTCTTTCATTTGAGCTCTACTTTTGTCTGCTATTCAAAAGAATGAACAACTTATTTAAAAAATAAAATAAATCAGTTTTAATTTCCTTCTAATTGTGTTGCTATGAGCAAATGACATTAAGCAGCTTTTATCTTTGGTACATTATTGCACTGTTGACTACCACAGTCTGTGAATAAAACACAGCTTTAGCTAATTATGTGTAGATTAAGCAGACCTGAGTTCATGTTATATCAGAAGATCATATACTATCTGTAATATTCCCAACATAGATATCTCTCATTGACATACACAGATCCAGCAGACAGAGACCTGCATTATGAGGGTGCATAACTGTATAGGCAGCATGAGCTGTCCATGACAGGATCAACCTTCCTGGGTTTTCCTCCACCTTGAAACTTGTTCGTGAGTTCTTGTATGAAGAATGGAAGTATACATTAGAACAAAGAGTTGGTCCTTCAGATTTCAAGCTACATCATAAATCACCATTTTTGGTGCAACTCAGAACCAGAAATATGGTCATGTCAGTCCCCTGACTTCTTGGGACTTGTTATAGAAATTTAAATCTTGCAAAGTAAATGCAAATTAGACTTTGAACTTGTTTTAGGACTTTGTGCTGACTTTTTAGAAGGCTAAATAAAAACACAAAGACAGTTACAGAAGAGTTTCTTTCTCATGATAAAATGAGGAAACAGCTTACAGGGAGACACATTTTTCATAATTTTCCATTATAGGGAGCTGCAATGAAAATACACTAATCAAAATGCATGGAGGAAGAAAGGAAGGAAAATATGGGTATGTCATCAATAATATTGAGTGGGATTTATTAAACCACCCAAACAACTGGTATTAGAAAAGGGAAAAAGAAAGAAAAATGACGAATACAGAAGTCAGACATTACTGGTGTGAATGGTGGAGTTAAAACATGCAAGAAGACCTCCCTGAAGTTATTTACCAGCATTACTAAAGTATTTTATATAGTACATAGAAAATACATTTCGTCACTTATCCACCTGTAAAAACTAAGCCTGTATCTGCAGTAAAGAAGTTTATATCTCAAACATTTAAGAATAAAAAAGTCCTTTTTCCAGTTCAGCCTACAGGAACGGTGTGTCTAATATACACGTTTTGGTTGGCTACTGTATACTAATTTAGGTATTCTGCATGAAAATAACCTCAATAAAATCTGCTGAGGCACCTGTACTGACACTGAAATTGAAATCCCGTTGTCACTACCCTTACAAAGAGTAGAAGTTCTTTCTATCCTGTCAGTTAAATTAATTCATGAATAATTTAAAATGTCATTAAATACCATGAAACTGACATTCACTATAGAATTCACAGCATTGGACTTATTCAGACTCACAGAAATAAAACAGTGTACTCCACTAGCCTCAGCCTGATGGTCAATGGAGGCCAAAACGTTTATAATGTCAACTTATTCAATTGTCGATATTCATGGTGCTTGAATTCCTCGCCTTTATCTATCATCATCTTTACTCTCCAGCCCTCCAGTCTTTCCACATCCTTTGTGCTCCACCCAATGGCTTTGGGGAAGTCCTCTTTCATGTTTTCATTCTTCAGGGAACCACCATCCCTCCGAGGCTCTCATTATCCTAGTAAAGGAGGTTGCTACTCAGTATGGCGTACAGTGAGTCAGTCAAACTGTGTTTACGGACTTTGCAAAGATAGCATTTTTTTTCCTGTAGGACAACAGTATGTTCAAGTCAATATCCTTCCTCATTTTCTCTCCTCCCAGTCCTCTCCCTTCCCATCCCCGGGGCTTGAAAGGCTGAGCAAACAATACAGGACACTGTCTGAAAGTTATGAAAAAAGTAACTACGGAGGAATTAGAGGAAGGATAGCAAGAGTAAAAGAGGAACATGAGAGGAAATGAATGGACAGATGGGAAAGAAATTTAGAGAGGAGAGAAAAGGAATGAAGGAGTAAAGGAAATAAAGTAACAAGACTGGGTAAGAAGTAAAAGAAAATAATGAAATAATAAAAGAATACAGCAAAGAATATGGAAATATGAAAATAATTAAGAAGCAGGAAAAATGAACCAAATAAAAATAAAGCTACATTGAAACAACAGCTTTTTTTTTTAAAAAAAAAAAAAAAGAAGTTTTCTTTCAAATGCTGGAGAAGAAATAAATACTGCTTTGAGAAATGTTGTTGCATAAACTAGGGGCATGACTTACAGAAAGAGAGATATGAAAACAAGGAGCAAAGTTGCAAAGGGTACCCCAAAAAAAGAAGGTAAAATGGAAGGTAGAGGAGGAGTAGCAGCTTAGGCCTTTTTAATGTTTATTCTTGCCTCCTTTCCTTACTAATGAGCTGTCGCTCCCCGAGCAGGGAGTGTTTGGCTAATGGAGTCTCAGCCCAGGGGCAGACAGGAGTGCCTCACCTCACCCAGTAGCCAGCACCTCTCCCCATTTCGGGAGCGGTATTCACAGGTTGCAGAGAAGCTCCAGGAGAATCCCAGTGCATGTCCAGCAAGGAGAAGTGGTGGACAACTCCATACCAAAAACTCCTGCCCTTTTCCTCTTCCAAAGAAGAAAATGAAAAGGTGGCTTAGTGTTGGTGGTATAGCTCAAAAAGCTCTCAGCCCGTCTCTGCTGTTTGTGTTTAATGCAGGCTACTGCAGCTTTCTTACAACTGGAATGGGGAGGCCCAGTTTTCTTCATCAGCTGTGCTGTTTTCAACTGATATAAAAGTACTGCCTTTGTGGCAGCAACTGCCTTTTTGCCTCATTGGAAATGACAAGTGAATTGAATTCCTCTGTTGGCTAACGGGGCACTACAAAATTAGGCCAAGACAGTGGTTGTGCATTATTCAGCAGTCCAACTGCTTTAGATTTAAGTAGTTCCCAGTCTGTAAGCAAGTAAGTAGACCCTGAGGAAAACAAAATTCAGACTAGACTTGTCAGCTTGTCTACAGAAGGGAAATTCAAGGGTCTGTACCCTGATCTGGTACGTGCAGATCTTTTTACAAAATTGTCTAGGTAAAAAAACAAAACAAAACAAAACAAGAAAAACCCCAAACAAACAAACAAAGACATGATACTACGTGGATTTTCTCATGTTCTTGCTTGATCTTCATGTGAACATATTTAGCCACATGACAGTGCCAAACTCCCCATGCACCTCAGGCAAGTGAAACTGTTGTCTCACACTAGAACTGGGCAAATATATATTGGTGGTTCCCATAGGTTTACTGTCTTTTTTAATGAATCTCATCTGAATATTCCACTCTTTAACAGCAGAATACCTTGACAAAATTTTAGAAGTGTACAGTATCATTTGTTCAAATTAATTCTAAAATACATAATTTTAAAACTCCAGGATATATTGTGTGCATTCAGTTGGTGAAAAGACGTTGTGAACCAATTCAAAAGAGTTGCAACAAGTGATATCGTTTCTGATGAGTTCAGCAATTCAAGCTCAGTCATGCCAGTTTGGTGAGAAAGCTGAACCTCACCCAGCTGTGAGATTTTGTGCTGGAACCTCAAAGCATAGTGAGCAATTAGGTTTGAATGTGGGCAATCATTAGAGCTAAAATAGCAAAGTACTTGGTATGGGTGAAAAACAATCTATGTAAAGTTCGCTTAAGTGTTGTGGTTGAGATTTTTTTTATTTTCTTTCCGCAAACGAGTCATTTCTGTGTAAATGAAACATGCCCAGTCTTTGCAGGGGTGTACAAGAGGGAATGGGGGTTACTCTCCCACTTCAGATCCACCTTGGCTGGCCCTGCCTGGGGAGGTAGTGGAGGGCCAGCACAGCTTGCAGCAATGGAGGCAAACACAGCTGTGGTGCAAGAACAGCCCTGACTGCTTTCAGGAGATCCCGCTTGCGTGTAAACACAGTCTGCACCACTAACAGTTTTAAGAGCCAGACTTCTACAAAAGCATTAAGAAGGCAGAGCTGCCAAGTTTCCCTGTTTTCAAGGCTGACTCTGATGTGGTCTGGTGGTAAAGTATTCTGGAGGAATACTTTTCTCCAGAAAAAAGATGAAAATTCCAGTGCTGGTATTTACGGCACTTGGAAGTAACATTTAGAAGAGACTTCCTGCAAATGCAGAGTAATGTGACAAAAGCAGGTCTTTGAGGGCTGCCACATTTCCAGTGATTAATGGTTTCAATTGAGTGATTACCTACCATGACCAGTTAAGCCCTTCCTTTAAGGTGCAGCTAGAATATTTGTGGGAAATTCCCAAACACGTGTAATATACTTGGTTCTCTGCCAGGATAATCATATATGTACATAAGAGAAGTGTTTACAGGTCAGCATCGCCACAGTAATCAAGTAATGGCAATAAGAAAAATAAGAGCAAAGTAGGTATAATTTTGACTTCTATATTTATGAAGAGTGGACAGAATTAAAAAAACTGGTTCAATGAGTACTTCATTTACAAAACTCCTACCTTTCACTACTTTGAGTCATCATCTTTTCTTTCTTGTTTTATGCATCAAAAACTAATATTCAGACATATGTCTGAAAATAAACTTTTGTAAATCTTTGTAATAAGAAACATTCATTAAGACTTCAAGTAAGTGGAATTCCTATGAAACGTGGAACTGCTCACTGTAGGTTCATTTTAATGCCTTGCCAACATGAGCAATATCAACTGTCATAGTATTATCATAAATGAGGTAAAATCACAACTAGTAGGCTCCAGTTATACATAAAAATCTCAAATGTCACTTCAAAATAATGATTATTTCTATTTACACAGAATAAAATAAAAATAAAGACTGCTTCCTATATTCAGTATTTTCTCAAAACAAAATGATGAATTATTATTATTGGACCCTCAGTCGCCAGTTCAAAACATTCATAACAAGCCACAGCTTGCTGACTATGTAATAGTCTTCAAGAAGCATATACCTTCTGACGGCACACTCTAGCTTTCAAAGGTGATAGACAACTTTACTTTTTACCAGGCAATGTTTTTCCATTTTGTATCAAATATATTAAAAGAATTTGCCACGGGGTGTTTGAACAATTAATGTTGACTGAACGCTGTCATGGATGGCTATGTTCTCTTTAGGAAAGACAGGCCAGCAAGGCGAGGTGGTGGAGTTGCGCTTTATGTGAGAGAGCAACTAGAATGTACCGTGCTCTCCCTAGGGGGAATGAGGATAGAGTTGAGGGTTGTGGATTAGGATTAAAGGCCAAGCTGATAGGAGAGACACCATTGTGGGGGTCTATTACAGGCCACCTGATCAGGATACGGGAGTTGATCAGGTCTTCCACAGACAGTTGAGAGTTGCCTCACAGTCATATGCCTTGGTTCTCATGGGGGACATCAGCCACCCCGATATCCGCTGAGAAGGCTACAAGGCCAGGCACGTACAATCCAGAAGGTTCCTCCAGCGTATTGATGATNTCAGGATACGGGAGTTGATCAGGTCTTCCACAGACAGTTGAGAGTTGCCTCACAGTCATATGCCTTGGTTCTCATGGGGGACATCAGCCACCCCGATATCCGCTGAGAAGGCTACAAGGCCAGGCACGTACAATCCAGAAGGTTCCTCCAGCGTATTGATGATAACTTTTTTACTCGGGAGGTGGAAGTGCCAACAAGGAGAAGTGCACTACTGGACCGAGTACTGACAAACAAAGAGGGATTGGTGGAGGACATAAAGGTTGAGGGCAGCCTTGGCTGCAGTGACCATAAGAAGATAAGGGTTCAGGATTATGTGTAGTGGGCATAAAAAGACAAGTAGGGTTGCAACTTTAGGAGGGCTAATTTTGATCTCTTCAAGAAACTGCTTGGAGAAATCCCATAGGTTAGGGGTCTGGAGGATAGGGGGGCTCAAGAGAGCTGGTTGATTTTCAAGTATCACTTCCTCTAAGCTTAGGACTAGTGCATCCCTCAGAACAAGAAATCAGGCAGGGGAAGCAGGAGACCAGCATGGTTGAGCAGGGAACTCCTGAAAAAGCTCAAGCAGAAGAAGGAAATTTACAGAATGTGGAAGAAGGAACTGGCCACTTGGGAAGATGACAAGAATTCTGCCAGAGTATGCAGGGATGAAACAAGGAAAGCCAAGGCCTCCTTTGAATTAAATCTGACAAGGGATGTCAAGGTCAACAAGAAGGGTTTCTTTAGGTACATCAGAGGCAAAAGAAAAACTACAGAGACCATGGACCCGCTATTGAATGAGACAGGTGCCATGGTGACAGAGGATGAAGAGAAGGCAGAGTTACTGAATGCCTTCTTTGCTTCAGGCTTCACTGCTCAGGCCAGCCCTCAGGACCCCCAGACTTTACGGGTAACAGGAAAGTCTGGAGCAAGGAAGACTCTCCCTTGGTTGAGGAGGATCAAGTTAGAAACCAGTTAAATAAACTGGACATCCATAAGTCCATGGGTCCTGATGGAATGTACCCACAAGTGCTGAGGGAGCTGGCAGAAGTCATCACTGGTCCACTGGTTCCATCATCATCTTTGAAAGGTCACGGTGAACAGGTGAGGTGCCTGAGGACTGGAGGAAAGCCAATGTGACTCCAGTCTTCAAAAAGGGCAAGAAGGAAGATCCAGGAAACTACAGGTCAGTCAGTCTCACCTCCATCCCTGGAAAGAGGACGGAACAGCTTGTTCTGGGCATGATCTCCAAGCATCTGGAAAAACAGAAGGTTATCAGAAGTAGTCAGCATGGATTCACCAAAGGGCAGTCATGTCTTACTAATCTGATAGCCTTCTATGATGGCATGACTGGATGGATAGATGAGGGGAGGGCAGTGGATGTTGTCTACCTGGACTTTAACAAGGCTTTTGACACCTTCTCCCACAGCATCGAAATGTGGGTTAGATGAAAGGGCAGTGGGGTGGATTGAAAACTGGCTGTCAGGTAGAACTCGGAGGGTTGTGATCAGTGGGACAAAGTCTAGTTGGAGGCCTGTGACTAATGGTGTTCCCCAGGGGTCAGTGCTGGGTCCAGTCCTCTTCAATGTATTCATCAATGACCTGGATGAAGGCATGGAGTGTACCGTCAGCAAGTTTGCTGATGACAGGAAACTGGGAGAGGTGGCTGACAAACCAGAAGGCTGTGCTGCCATTCAGCGTGATCTGGACAGGCTGGAGTGTTGGGCAGACAGAAACCATATGAAATTCAACAAAGGCAAGTGTAGGGTCCTTCACCTGGGGAGGAATAACCCCATGCACCAGTACAGGTTGGGGACTGACCTGGTGGAAAGCAGCTCCGTGGAAAGGGACCTGGTGGACAACAGGATGCCCATGAGGCAGCAATGTGCCTTTGAGGCCAAGAAGGCCAATGGTGTCTTGGGGTGCATCAAGAGGATGCTGGGGTGTAGCAAGCAGGTCGAAGGAGGTCATCCTCCTCCTCTACTCTGACCCAGTGAGGCTGTGTCTGGAGTTCTGCATCCAGTTCTGGGCTCCCCAGTTTAAGAAGGACATGGAACTGCTGGAGACGGTACAACAAAGGGTTATGAAGATGATTAGGGGACTGGAACATCTTTCTTAAAGGAAAAGGCTGAGTGAGTTATGTCTTTTTAGTCTGGAGAAAAGAAGACTAGGGTGGAAAAGAGGGGTGATCTTATCAATGCTTATAAACACTTAAAGGGAGGGTGCTGGGAGGGGGGGGGCAGTCTTTTTTCAGTGTTGCCCACTGATAGGACAAGAGGTAACAGGTACAAACTTGAGTATAGGAAGTTCCATCTCAACATGAGGAGGATTTTCTTTACTTTGAGGGTGGCAGAGCACTGGAACAGACTGCCCAGAGAGGTGGTGGAATCTCCGACTCTGGAGACATTCCAAACCCACCTGGACGCCATCCTCTGCAACCTGCTGTAGCTGGACCTGCTCTGGCAGGAGGGTTGGACCAGCGCTGGCAGGAGGTTTGGACCAGATGATCTCCAGAGATCCCTTCCAACCCTTAACATTCTATGATTCTATGATTCTATAACATATCTAAAGATAAAGAACTTCAGAACATCAATTTTTGCTAGTCTAAATTTGGTAGATGAACATTGAGCTTGTTCTTCTCAGAGGTGCCCAAGCCCACCATGCCAAGCTGAACTTGGGAGCAGGTACACTAACTGCTTCATAGAAGACCCAAGCAGGGCTGACCACACGCAGTGCTCACAGCAGAAGACCAAGGCAAGCAGGCATGTACTTAACCAAAATATTAGTAGGAGATCCTAAATCAATACCTTGCCTAGTCTTCACAGAATTAAGACCTTTTTTTTTATTATTATTTCCTCTGCAACTGCCCTAAATATTAGGTTAATTGGGGTGGAGCCACCTTTCCTAGTGAGGCTGGCCCTCACTTGGGCAGGAATGGGCAATGAAAGGAATCAAGAAGGAGCTTAGTGTTTAGGGCACTCAGGGTGCCTTAGTCCTAATAGCCAGCACCTTCTGTGCTTTTAATTTAAGGACTATTTGACACTAACATATTTCAAATAGTAGTTATGGGCTTGATGCATATTGCAGAGCTTGACCTTTGTGAGATAATGGTCCTTTCTGACTTTAAAATCTATGATAGGTCGATGCCTTTGAATGGGAGCCATACTCCTAAATGTAGTGTAATAATTCATGTTTTAATCTAACAACCCATGTTGCTGGGATTGTACTTGATTTAAGTGAGTCTGAGATCAAAGACTGATTGCTGTTCTCTTCCTATTTATTTTGCTTTTTAAATTGAAATGTAAATAAACTGAAATTATGAAGGAGTTTTAGAAAATTTTTCCTGTAGTCAGCAAAAGCCTCATTTCTAATATATTCCGTATTTGAAAAAATGTGCACAGCCACTGGTTTTATGCAGTGAATCTATCATTTCAAGACATTTTTAGCTAATATTTATATTCTTAAAGACTTCATAGAGCAAAAAAAGTCTTATAAGAGTTTTTTTGTCTGATAAAGGATAAAAGAAGTTCATTAAAGTTTTTGAGAACTGAGATTTCTTCAGTATTCTATGGGTTTATTGTTGAGGGGCAGGAGTGAAGACTTTATGTAAAAGAACTGATGTGAAAAATTATGCTTTTTATTGGCTAATAAGAAGCTACATTCTATAATTACATGCTTGTACATTCTACCTTCTTGCTTTGAAAGTTTGTTCCAGTGTCAGGTTTATAGTTATAAGAAACACAGTAAGTTGAAGCTGTTTTCTTGCAAGAAACCAGCCCCATGGTATGGAAATAAGCTTGTTATTGATGTTTCACATAGACTGCAAGCCTGCACACATGCAAGCTCATACATAGCCCATTTTATAATTTATACTTTTTGTATATTATATGCCATGAATATTAATGTAATTCAAATTCAAACACACTCTTGTCCTCTAGCTTTGAAAGCATTTCTTCACATGCAGAACTGTAAGTCTTTGAGATTGCTAGTAGTTGTTATGCACATCATTAAATGTTTTCAAGATTAGGACAACTTTTTGGTTAGGGAATTCAAAAAGATTATTTACATATGCTTAACAAATATTCGTATATTGCATAATATGCAAAGCATTTCACATTCGGATGACTGGTGATAACAAAAAGTAAGGAATGAGAAATATTCTGAAGTGTCTTGAAATTAGGCACACACAGCTGTAGGCTGTATCTATTTTTTTGTATTTCTGTTCTCACTGTTAGAGAAATGTGAATATGTGAAGAAGTTTATGGGTATCTGCTGTGCTATAGTCACTTGTAAATTACAAATTAGAGGGAAGTAGTTAGAAGTGTTAATAGATTTTCCCTTTAAAAAATAGGCAAATAGTTATAATTTCAATGTAATATTGGTAGGATTATTTGATCAGTAATCTAGCTGCCTTACTGGATAAGGAAATGCATTATTTTTAGAAAACTATCGCCACACCATCTGAGTATTGTAAATTGAGCAGGTAGTTTTATTATTAATATAAACTAGGTCATTGGAGATGTCATACACAGTGCAAAACTTAGAACTTCCTTTTATCTAAGGACAAGTGGGAAAATTTGTAATAGGAAAATTATCTCTTTCTACCCTACTAACCCACACTTTTATTATATTTAGTTGAAGCACTGGAGTTCAGAAACTGAGATTACAGATTACAGTTATATTCTTGCTCTTCTCTAACATTTATCTGCTTATATACTTGTCTGTAAGTAAACAGTTATTAGTATACTTAAATTTGTACCTTTTTCCAAAAAGGACATGTATTCTTATACAAAAGTAGTCTCATATGCTCCCTGATCTCTGCACAACAGGAAGTAAAAATGGCATTTGGGTTCTTTAGTCACCAAGGGAAGGGAAGAAAGGCATGTGTCCAGTACTGAAATCAGGGGACTGTATGTAGTACGTTAAAAGTTTTTGGGATAACAGCTTTTGGGAGATGGTGATCCCAGGAATGAGGTAGAGCCACACAGGAATATCAACCCTGGACCCTGGGAAAATGTCAATTACAGTCTGTCTTTGAAACAGCATTGAAGAAGTTATTTCTTATTAGTCTATGTTACATATTAAACATTTAAATGTATGTCATCGTATATCCGTATTTCAGGGTCAGTTTATTGTCCATCTCGGCAAGTGTACAGCAATCGGCTATGTTTAAAAATAACACCTTTGAGAAACATGTCATGTACTTGAAAAAGACAACCTTCAGGACAATAGAAGTCTCCACCTGGGACCTTCATGAAAATAAGTATTTTTATTGTATATTCCCGCTGCAACTGTTTATCTGGGCAAGTCAAAAAGTATTGTAACAGTAGTCTATACTAGTCCATTTACATTAACACTCACATATGCACATCAACATACCCACACACTGAACTTACTTGCACATATGCAACAGAGTGGTTAGACATTGGTATATGAAGGCATGCCTGTTACATTATACATCAACATGTACGTTAGGACTTTTCAGAACAAAGATGTAGTTAGTGGCACATTCACCGGGATTTCTAAGCATCCATTTTATCCATTTTATGTTACAAATCCTTATGAGAAGTCCACAATGGTTTTAAATAAGTCTTAGGTAGTAATTACCTCAGATTGCAAGAAAAACAACCTTTTGGGTTTTGAATCTTAAAGAAAGTAAATACAGATGTTCACTTTTCATCTAAGGGCCAAGTCTGACAGATATTCAATAAAATTTTGCCTAAAAGAGAGATGAAAGTAAAATTTCAGGATTTGCCCTGTTTCTTGACTTTGTGGTTTGTTTCCATACACATTGTCCCAGTCATACATTTAGCTGTAGTTACGTGTGCAAATCTACTCCTTCATCTGGAACTGGGATTTCTCAAAGTTAATAAGATTGTGACACTAAATTCAGAAAGCATAGTCCATTCTTTCTATCATACTAACAGTGGCTATTAAAGTTTTAGATTAAAAAACATCTTCTTATCTGCTTGAAAGTATACAATTCCCGGTCTCCTTTCCCCCCTTCTCTCTCATTCCCCATTTCCACACCAATTTTTTCACACTTCTTCTTCATATGAGCTCTAGTATGCTTGGTGCTCAGTCCCTTCAGAGGTGTAAGTCTGCAAGCAGTAGGCTCATCGCCATTCTCTTTTTTAATAAATTTAACTTGACACTAGTGGAAAGCAGCCACAAGGCTAAGACAATTTAAAGGCTAAACTATTCTAGCAGACACTTTGAGCCTCTAAATTGGTGGGGAAAGATTGTTTTTCACAGTGTAGAGTCTGTCAGTGGACTTGTGCTTTGTCCAGGAGGTGCTCTGTGGGGATGTCTCAGAGGCTACCAAGGAGCCAGTCCTCCCTTTATTGAAGTTTATTGGTGTTCTCTTTGAAGCCAGGAAGAGTTTGGCCATCTTTGTCAGGAGAAGGGGTATTCGAGTGCTCCTCCTGCATGACAGCAGATGTGAATTTTTCTTTCTCTGGAAAATTGGGATGCTGCTTCTGCAGGCGTTCTGTGCCCAGCTACCTTTCCTAGCGCCGGACCAGAGCTGTGTACCAGCTCAGAGTAATGGTGCCACATATTTCAGTGAGACTAATTATAGCTCCAATAAGCTGTTGGGGAATGCTCTCGTGAGATCTCAGAATACAATTCTGTACCATTCCCCCAAAGGAATTTTGTACCAGAGGTCTGATCTAGTTATAACCAAGCTCATTAATTAAATCAGACCACATCAATCCTTTTGTTTTGTAAAAAAAGGAAGACAGCAGCCACGCCTTCCCCTGGGTAGCAGTGCATCTCCTAAAGCCTCCATCCCAGGGAACAGGCCGTCAGGTGAAATCTTAACATGACTCACGTGCTCTTGCAATTGGATTATTCATTGTAGGTGTAGTCACTGTACAGAAGCTTGCCTTGCCTCTCACTTCTGCAAGACCAGATTTTGAAATGGTAATAGTAGTAGGTACATGACAGAAATACTTTATCAGATATTTCAGATTCATGAGGAAATTTCATCCGTTGTAGTGTTTCCTAATTGTGTTTAATACTTTAAAGCTTTTGATCTTTTTATTTCATAGCAAGGTTCAGAAAAATAATTAGTAAACTCCTGTATGGTTTCAAATATTAGATCTGCAAATTCTCACACATCTCTACTAAAAGGAAAAAGAGACAAAGCAGGATCAGTGACTCTGGTATTACTTTATTTATCTCTCACAGGTCCAATTTCATTCACAGATCAGTAGGGACTACCTAGACCTACGCACACAGAACAGCTAATGTATGTTTTCTTGTGAATTATTAATAAAACTTTTGGACCAACTGCAAACCTTTTACAATATATGCATGATATCAAGATAGATATGTGCTTTGGAAAAACTGTCATCTTACTTCCCAGTTGCTAGTCATGAAGTCACTACTCACTAATCAGTAGAAGTAAATGACCTGGTAAACAGTCTGGAAACAACTTCTTTGCAAGAAAGCTTACCTTCTCACAACAGCTTCCTTAAGATAGAAATAATTTTTTTAAATCTTGATTGTACAGTTTTTTAATAAAATAAGACTCTTAAAGCATCTTTAAGTCATGCACATTGAAGTACAATAGTTTGAAAAGAACTGGTGAGTTTTCTTCTAGTTCATATGGTTCTAGCCATTTTCAAGGGAATTCTAAAATATTAAATATTTACTTTTAAGATGTTTGCTATCTTCTGTCTCCCATTGTCTTATTGTTTCAATGTCAGAGTTTATAGTCCTAATTCCACATCTGTGAGACATGGAGGCATGCCTTTGTTGCTTTGGCTTTATGAAGAAGCCTCACAGTTAGCTTCAGATTGAGTCACAAATTAGATACATTTCATAGATACTCTTAAGAAGATATAGTAAGACTTAAGAAGACATAGTACGACAACTTTCCTTAAAAAGCCTTTTGATATATCTTATGTTATTGTCATAATCTTGAAGGCATAGGTTGCTTTTCAGATTTTACATTCATAGACACACACACATCGCCACCAAACTTAAATCTGGCTTTCCTGTGTTGTTACAAAATCACACATAGAAAAGAACAGTAACAGAAATCTCAGTTTCTTCATGTAAAACTGGCAGCAGTCCACTGTTTCTCTGTCCCTCATCTTCCTCCGAGCTTGCAGGGTTTTGTGTTCACCTGCTGCCTCAGCCTCCGGTGTCCCCAGCTCCCCTGGAAGTCCACCCTGAGATCCCCACTTTGACTGGAATCAGACTCCCCTCTAGTGAGCCAGAAAAGAGGTGACAGAAAGTGATGCCATCTCCTGGCTTTCTCCTACAGCGATTATTCCTGTTCTCCAGGTCACTGTGATGGAAATTGTGCATCTCTCTCTCCCTACTTAGTGGCTGTGCTGAAAAAAAAAAAAAAAAAAAGGCTTGGCATGGGTAAAACAGAGAGCAACATGGAGGTATGGGAAAGTCCTGGAAATGTGGGGGCTCACCATCCTCTGATTTTTGCTCTACTGGAGGGAGCACAGCATTGCAGGGCTTATTCAGGCCCATAGGGATGGACCCCAACTGTGGAGACTTGGTACATTTCCATTGTCAAAGAAACAGTCCCTCTTCCAGCCTTGCATGATTAAAAGACAGAGTCTTTGCAGTGTCACAAGCAGCATATTATTTACACGCAAGTATAAAATCAAAGTTCAGGCTGGGTTAGAAACTGACTGGGAGAAACTGTATGTGCAGGCAGGCACTGTGTTGCTTGGCAGAGGAGCTGAGATCAGCACAGAAGGTGACGCTTCCATGCATAGTTTGGATTTTTATTAATTGCATAAATGGGAAATAGGTTTGAGCCCATTTAACTCTGTTTTAAAACCAGCTTGTGTGGTTAAACTAAATATAGACAATACTTGGTTATCTGCTTTTATGGCTACTTTGCCAATGAGTGATTTATTAGTCCATTTCCTCTTGCTTTTCTACTACAGACTTGCAGAAGCAGCTTCGGTTCTTGAGGGAGAGACCCAGGCTGGGTCAGAGTGCAGTAAGGATGTTTAAGGACACTTGTCAGAACTGGGGCATATGCTGCAGCTGTGCTTGCTCCTCCTTAGTCCTGTGTTTGAAGCCCCATCTCTGCCAGGTCCATAGCTTAGCAGGATTATGCTCTGGGGCTGTCTTGGCTTGTTTTGTTTTGCTCAGGGGAAGAGACTGTACTTGTCATTTGGCAATGTGGGGCTTGTTTGTCTTCATTTCCAGAGCCACTAACTGAATCCTGTATTTTTTTCGGCATTTCTTCTTCACTTTTCATCCTCATGTTATTTTTTTTCTCATCAGATTTGACATACCAACACATTTCCTTTGAAAATCTGTAAAAAAAAAAAAGAATAAGTTCCACTCCACAATTCATTTGTTTCTACAGACACAATATTTTGTGGGAAATGCAAATGTTTACTTGGTTATATTCCCTTCCTTTGGCTGCAGTGTGAAGTAAACACATTTCATGTGTTTTGTTTTTCACATGAATACAAAACTATAACAAAGAATAAATCTCCATAATTGTTAGCTGAAATATCAGCTTTCCACCCATGGTCTGAGAGGCACCAGAGAAGCACAATTTATAAAATGTCTTTGTAGGGGTTTTCTTTGTTTTTCTGTTTTCACAGATTTTTTTTATCCTTTTCATCTGTGTCCTTTTGAAGACAGCTGTGTTAAAATGCATGATTTAACAGGTTCCTACTTGCTTTCATGACACCAAGTGCCTTTCAGTCATGACAGCTTTTTGCAAGGGTGAAGCTTTATATTGATGTCCAGTTATGATTTCAAATTATGCTATTTAGTAATGTATTTCTTTCAAAGTGTTTAAGGAAAGCAAATTAAATCAAAAGCAAAGACTGCAAGTGTATCTTGTAATCTAGTGCACTATACAACCTTGCATACCCTTCTCCCAGCTTGTAAATGTAACTCATTAACATGATAGGTATGTGCTTCTGCATGCATTTGTTCCATTTCTCATACATTTCCAACAAAATCAGTTTCAGGGGATTGATTATTGTAATTCAGTATTTGTCTTAACTGGGGGATTTCCTTTCTTAATATCTCCATACACCTTTAAAATTAACCTAAATGACTCTATTCATCATGTAAAATTAGTTTGCTAATAAAAAAAATAAAAAGTGAAATGATACTGTCAAACTAGCAAGCTACATATTTTCTTTCTGATGTTACACAACACTTTTGGAGCTGACTCACCTGACATGTTCATTGCTGCTACTGCAAGTATCTTGCAGATTGTCTAAAAAAAAATAATAAATTAAATCAATTGCTAATGCTGAGAAGGTAGGAGATTGTAACCAGAAAAAAAGTCACAGGTTTAGGGGGTTTTTTTTAATGGATTCATTATGCAGGGTTATAAAACAAAGCTCTAAAGCAATACTCTAAAGTCAAGTAAAATGTTGTGACACAAAACCCAGGAATTGTGGTCAGCATTATATTTTGAGGTGAAAAAGTGATTTATAGGTGTTGCATAAGCTAGCAGTGCTTTAAATGCTTAGGAGCAAATTCTAACTGCCACAGAAGACAACGCGTGGCTGTGTGTGTCCCACCTGCACCTGGGTGGCCTTGGGAGCACGTGCGGATTTGCAGAGTCCCAGTGTCACAGCTGTTCGGCAGATCCTCCCTGACAAAACCCAAGGATGCCTGAAGCATCACATGGCCCTTGGCAATAGGGCGTGTGTTCTGTACGCCCTGCAGTGTGCCCTACTGGCCACCAGACAATGCCTAGCCCTTCCAAGTAGGGACAGAAAATGAATTCACAGAGTAAAGAGAGGGAAGACAAGGGCTAGGGCATGTGCAAGCTCCATTGCGCCTTTGTGGAGGAAAGAGCTGGTTTCAGACTGCTCTGCAGTGTTAGCCTTTTGTTTCTAAGAGAAAGGCATGGAAAAGTGTGGTTTCTCTGCAATTACCCAAATTTGGCCTGAAGGCTGTAAATAGAAATGATTAGATTAGAGCAAATTCAAACTGTAATCGTGCAATCATTACTAGTTTTTAGCGTGGTAAGAGCTATAAACTCAGGAACTACTTTGCCAGCCCAGTTGCAAGCAAAAATTTAAAAAATTTAGGTCACAGGAAATCATCGGTCTTATATATGGAATCACAGAATCATAGAAACATAGGAACTGTTCATATGCACTTTACTCCTTGTCTCCCTTACTTTGTGAAGGTCAGTGCATCTGGCCTTCCGAGACCTCCCAAGCATTCAGAATTCAAAGTTCTTTCAGGATAAGATTTTGAATAAGCTCTGCATGACAGTATTTCTGGTTGGAACAAGTTTGCGCTACCTGTGAACCAAGTGTTTTTAAAATCTCTTATTAAATCCCACCTCCTTCAGCTAACCTTTTTGACCTCCTCTGTCTCTTTGCATCTATTCCTGTGCCTAATCCTTAAATTGTTAGTGTTGTGGTTGTTCAAAATAGGCTGCAAATTTCTCAGGGCGGGAACCTTGTCTAAATTTGTATTTGTAAAGCACCATCTACACACTCTGCACCTGGGGCAATATATGGACTGTACATGATCATGAATCTTCTTAGTGAATAACAGATGTGTCTAAAACTCTTTTTCAGTGGACTCATTTGAAAAAAAAACCCAGCTTTTAAAGTTTACAACAGAAGTTATGATTGAAACATAAACATTACTGATACTAAAGATATTTAAATGTTATTTCTTTTATCAATAATAAACAGAATTCAAATTTAATAACAAAAAGCAAACTCCACTATAATTACCATTTCTCTTTCAAAAGGATTTATTTTTCTAATTGTGTTAACTACTATCATAAAGTAAGGAGGTATTGTCATAAAAATGTCATATTTTAAAACATAATTTGAACTTCACAAGGGCAGGAAGACATTTAAATCAAGTGTTTTGCCTGAGCCTACAGAAAAAAAAAATACAGCTACCATTGTCGGTTGTATACCCTTATAACTCCACAAAATTTCAATGCAATTACTCTTGATTTGCACTCTGCTGTAAGAAACAAGCATGTCTTGTTTTTCCTCAGGAAATCGCTGCACCAGATTGCTGTAGGCTGTATGAGCTCACTCGGAACGTGCCACTGTATCCCTGCCTTGCTCATATACACTTCCCTGGATCCATTATTGGCCACTACCAGAGAGAGGGAACTGGGCCAGCTGTGGTTTGATTTGGTACAGTTGCTTTTACAGCCTAAGATGTCTCTGGAGGACTTAAGCTATAAGATGCAGACCAAACAAGTAAAATTAAGGCAATGCAACTGTTGTTTAATAATCATTCCTGATACTTTTGCAAGAACCAACACGATTTAGAAGACTTGTTTCCATAGACAGGAGCCTGGAGATACTCTTTCAGTCTTATCTGACCTTCTGCAGCAAACCTCATTGGATTTGAATCTAATCTCACTTTGCAAATGAGAAGCAAACTTCAGGGAAATGAATGGAATGTCATAAAACTGGATTTTAAATTAGAATTGGGCCAACAACACTGTTTTAGAGGATTGTAACACAACTGACTTCAAAGAGGTCTCTGTGACTTAAATGTGAAAAGAAAGGGAACTTTCCTCATTGACTTGAGATTTTAGCTTTACATTACTCAGAATTTAACTTCTTATTCTCACTTCTAATGCAGATTTCAATGCAACCTAGTTGCAGTCCTTTAAAGACGTGCAAAATCTGATGAAAAGCACAAAGGTGGATTGAGCATGCAAACACAAAGGGAAAGCCAAGTTTCTCCAGTGCTGTTAAAAGGCAGAGCTCTCATATTTTGTGGGATTTACCAGACTGTCCAAAGTTTGGCAAAGTTTATGTAGCTTTGGTGAACATCTGCTGTGAGCTGTAATCTGGGGACAATGTGACTGCCAGAGCTCAATTTCCAACTTGTCCTGCGGCCTTTTTACGCTTACATATGCCCCACCCACAGAAGTGCTTAACTAAAAGGCTAGTACTTATGAGTGACGTTCAGTCAGCATTTTCACACGATTAACTTGCCAATTAAAAATGGGCTTGGTATTGAGTTTAGAAGTTAACTTAGATACTCCTAGCTTAGGCAGAGAGTTGCTTTCAGGCAGGGCGAGGCCAAATCTGATTTTGTAGGAGATGTCACGCCTGCTTGGAGAGAGACGCCGTGACTCGCCAGGGAGCTGGCGTGGCCTCGGCCAGAGCACTCACTCCCTTTGGCCCTTTTCCCTGGATCGCAGCCAGAGGCAAAAGCACCGCTGTGAGACAGAAGCATGACTTCCATCCAGCGAGTGGCTGCAACTTTGCCCAGTGCCTCTTCTTTGTTTACTGTGGTTTCTTTCACATCCTCGGTATTACTGCTGTACATTGGCATACTCTACTACATGCGATGGTTACAGAAAAAAATAATTTCCGTCATCAGTTCAAATTCTCTAAAATAATTACTCTGGGCATAGCCTAATTACACGTTGTTTCCACTGTCAGAGGAAAACCAAATGTGTCTGGAATTTGATGACTGTAGCATGCAAGAAAGAAGATTTACAGTTTTAAGTATATTAATTATATATATTTTATTGTGAGAGAGAAGATAGAAGATACTGTGAAGATGCCTTTCCTCTAGATGACATACAGACAGAACAAAACAACAGCTGTTTGTCTTTGGAAATATACTTCTGGGCGTTTTTTTGAGAGGAAAATGCTTATCTTGGAGATGAAAAATACAAAAATATCTGGAAAATAAATTGCTCAGATGTGGTGTTGCACATGGAAAACACACACTTCAATTTGGAAACAAATTGGCTATTGAATGTATCTAATTATACATATGTGACATTTTTCAATTCGTGCAAACAATTGTGATAACTGAATACAAATTAGGTGTCTGTCATTTATACGTACTGTGTCTGATACTTGGCTTATGTATTTACACAGCAACATGCGAGATGTTGTGACATAAGGAGTTACCTTCTTCTTGACTTCCCCATGTAATAAACATGAAAACATTTGGATAATCAGAAAACGGAGCTTGATTATTTTAAACAATTGCAACAATTACTTTTGGTCTGTACTAATATTCTGAATTAGTCTAAATAATAATGAAGAAAATTATATTTCCCTATCACTGTCCAAATCAAATAGCAATACAAGTTCTCCCAGTGGCACTTGTGTAGATATCGCTCATCAACACCTCCTACTCTTTGCGATCGCTTCAAGGGCCTTATCTTTTGTACAAGATGAAACTTGATTCATTTACGTTTTCCCTTTTCAGAGCAACAAGTAATAAAAGCCAGAAACTCTCTGAGATCTACGTTTTTCACATGTTCCCTGCTACTGTCATTCACGCCCTCTTACTTAAGTTAGACATAAAAAGCATATTTTCTAAAGGAAATAAATAACACTCTAAAGAAACTCCCCACAGATTTGTCTCTGACCATCTCACTATCTTTGCTTTATTTAGCAATGTGCTCCAGAGCTTTTCAGTGGAGGTATTATGGTTTTTTTATAGCATTTTCTGCATTATTGGTGCTTCTGTAATACAAAAATCCAATAATGTTAATGAGAATCAAATGTCAGCAGACATATTCTAGTAGCTATTCCAACCAGTAATTCTATTACTCTCATAGGCTTTTTTTTTCTCCAAAGACTACGTTTTGTTGTTCTTAATCAGTGTAGAAAAAGTCTATCCCATTGTTTAAACAGGATTTTAATTTTACCTATCCTGCCTGAAAGTTTTTTGACATTTTAAAATAATGCAGGTAATTCATAGAGAAGAGAGCTGATAGCAGCAAATAACATTCAGGGTCAATTCATACAGTGTATGAATTGGTGTAGACAAAAATAAAAATGAAGTATATGTAAACCTGCTATAGGGGGGCAGGCTCCCTGCATACCAGACTTCTCAGCTCTGAAGTTCATATGCTGGTTTAAGCAAAAAACAAGGTCTTATAGTTTTTTCTTTGTTGACAATGAAATTTGGGAGCAGAATCCTGTCTGTTTGTTACGTCATTCACCAGTAAACTGCAGAAGGCAAACGCACCCCATCAAATGCAAGTTCTTCAGCTAACATCTATTTGCAGGCATCTCTCAAGTGAGTGGCACTGTGCTTGGTTTGTCACTCAGCATAAACACTTTACTAGACTTCTTCATCACAGCAGGATTTTTAAACTGATCGTAGAAGGCTGCATCAACCAGCCCATCATGGAGTACCTTTCTCCTTCTGTCAATATTTGTGATACTATCTTTCTTCAGACATCTTACTCCACAAAACACATTCACTGGCCAGTGTCGATCACTTCTGTTCAATTTGTGTATCTAATGATGCATCCAAGGTTGTGCTGGCTTGAATATTTTATTTGTTTGCAAGACTATGTGATGATGTCTCAGAGACCTATGCTGATCAGGAATGATACTTGAATTGTCTCATACTTCAACAAGTTTTAAAACACTTATAATAGGAACCTTAGTCTTGTAAGCCATCCTACACTAGCTACAGACCATTGCCTCACTCCAAAGGAGCACCAGTTGTACTCCTTCCACATACAACAGAGGTGGATTTCAGATGATACAAACTTGACTACTAACTTTTGTTTTGAAAATGTATTAGTAGGCCTGGAAATTAACAATAATGGGGGAGAAGCAGATCACAATGAATTTGAGGTAACACAGGATAACAGTGATATATTTTCAGTGATTAAATAGCCTGATAAAACTATTGAATTCCTTTTGTAAGAGACAAAGAGTGCCAGGGATTTAATAAGCACTTAATATGTGCTTGACATTCAAAGGCTGACACATTCAAGCAAATCTTTGTCCTCATTGTCTCCAGTCTGACTAAATGGCGATAAAATGATCAGCCCAGCACTGACTTTCATAATATAAAGCTATAAAAGACCTTTACAAGGTCACAGAGTCCAGTTCCTTGTTGTTGTAAGCAAAACGTCAGAGATGTCCTTTTCCCAAAGTTATCAAGTTCCCATCTCTAATAATTAAAAGTGTTGTTCGCTGTCCTTTAATTATTACCTCAGTGACACTGCAGAAAACTGTTCCCTTCTTTGTTTACTTTGCTTTAATTCATTGAAAAGTAGTGCACCTTTGGGTGGAACATGCACAGGTTCCTCTGCTTCAGTTACTGTAATAAACCTCTCCTATTACTTACTGTAACAAGATGTAGTTAAAGTGTGTATTAAAAGACTATAGGATTTCTGCTATAATTTGTGGGAATGGTGTATGCTCAGCACTTAGAATATTTTTGTAATAGGACACTGATTCATTGTAATACAGCTTTGTAAAGAAATACAAACAAGAAGACAAAAGAATGACTTTTTATTCTTAATATTAAACAGTTTTTTCATAAATCACTGAAACTTTTTACAAGACATAGCCAGAAAAATATCCTTGACCCCAGATATAAAATAGTCATCTTTAAAGACACACTGTCTTTCCAGGCGAGAGGAAGGTGTTCCTCAGAGGATCTCTGTCGCACACATAGCCATGACAGTCCTTGAAGAACTTCAGTCCTCCTGGGATAACATTAGATTTAGGGTATATAAGCAATTTTTGTTTGTCTTTTTGATTTTCCTCTAAAAATGTGTTTTCTGACTGTGGGGGTCAATTTAAGAAATCGGAGATCCCTAAAGGAAAAAAGTTGCTGTTTCCAATTTCAGTGAAGCTGGCTTGGTAAGTGTGTTATATCCCGAGGACTTGACTGGCCTGGAGTAGCAGACTTGCAGTCTTCGACTGTGTGATGGAAATGACATAAAGCATGGAAATGTAAAAGGAAATGACAACTGTGAGGTGCTTCAAAGTGACCAGAAGCGGACAGAGGCAAATATTTCCTACTGCTGGCTTCCATTATATGGCTGTATTTCAGGGATCCTTCTATAATAGAAATTCACTGATCTGGCTTGTCTTCCAGTCATTACCACTTTGTTTTGAATTTCTGTCTTCCTTTTCACTTTACTCAATCTTAGCAGAATCTGAGATGGAAGGGGAGTTTCCATCCCAATATCAGTTTTTTATACAATCAGCCATATTTATTCCTCATTTCAAACTTTCAGACAGGTTTGGTCACCTATTTCCCTACTTTCCAAAGTCCTCTCCCTGAATCATTCTTGCTGCTATCCTTTCAACATCATTCTGTTTCCCTTTTCCATAGTACGTTAAACTCAGGCTCCTTCAGTGCTAACACTATTTACCCATCCATTTGCAGGTCTGGTTCCCGTCACTCCCCTTCCACACACTTGGTCTGCTTCACTTAATCACCTGTCTCCTAATTGATCACTTCATCTCTTCATGCCATCTGTTACTGTCAATATCTCTTACTCTTTTCCACCAAACCTACGCCTCAGAGAGCAAGGCCCATCTCTGCCTTCAGATGGTTCTTTCACCTTCTCTTTTCTACCTATCCCAAAAGTCACTAATTTCTCATAAACTAGTGCTTTGACTGGTCTGATTTGTGACTTTTTTTAGAATAATGAAACATCCTTCTTGATTCAAAAAGAGGCTTTGATGTTACAACTTTTGCTAGGAGATTTTTTCTTTTTTGGATGGGAAATAGACTTTGCACAAAATAAGAGATCGCTTTGTTGCTGGGGCTTACTTTGATGACTGCAGTTTTTTCTGCCTGACAGTTTAAGGCAGTGTGTGGTGTTACACCTGGTCCATTGTTTTGTTTCCTGCGATTTTGACATGATGAACAAACACAGAAAATGGTGAGGTAGTATAGAGAAAATAATTTTATTAGAAAAAATAATGTGGGGAAGGCAACCTTAAGCCAAAGAAGAGATGGCCACAGCAGAAAAGAAGAAACTGAGGCGTGAATGTGCGTTTGTTTCTTTGTTTTCTTAATGAGACTAAGATTGTCTCATTAACTCTAGAGCTGAAGAAACAGTGACCTTTGTTAGAAGAGGAAGGCTTCATAAAGGGGATTTTAAGTGGCAAGGTAGCCTAGCTCCCTAGTGCTCTTCACATCATCCAAACCAGCGAGTCACATTCAAAGAGGCACTATGTAAGGTACTGGGTAGGCTCTAAGCTTCCTTATGAAAATGTTGTTAACTAGATTTTTTTTACACTTAAACATTCCTTTTTTGCAGACGGTGGAATATCCACATCAGGTAAGACTGTGCATTAATCCCTCACTCTGTGTCGATTATAAAATATTAATGGTGAGACTAAAACAAAGGTGATTTTCTGAGCTTCGCAGGACACTCAGTCTATGATTAAAATCAGAAAGCAAAACTATTGCTAGATACACGTACTAATAGCGAAGCAAACTACTTTTATCTCAGAGATTCTCTGATGCATTTTTGTGTTTTATGCTATCATGAGAGTTGCTGGTGTACCAGTCTGCATGCAAGTCGAAGTAGGTTACAACCTTCAAAATAAAGATACTTGAAAGCTAGCTGTTACATTTTGATTCTCTTTCTTGTTAATTTATTCTATTGCAAATGGGCTGGATCTTAACTTATACTTTCTTTATAGTTGGATAATATGAGCAAACTACTAGAAAACAAAAGGTGCGTTAGCGAAATGACTCTGTACCAAAGCACAGTTTCTTTGGTCACTGAAGAGCCCTTCCCCTCCAGCGCCTCCCGGAGTGGTTGATACGCAGTCTTGTCCCATTTATTGCTTTCTGGAGCAGTCAGGAATCTCTGATTAGGCCAGTCAGATTTCTTTTATACTTCCCCACGGGTCATTCGGGGACCAATGACAGGAGAAGTGCCAGGAAAGGAACTGCTGTTGGTTGCGTAGCAAAGTGTTGGAAAGCCCAGCTGACATAATTTCATGTATTCCATTACTATTGAATAAATGTCCTCGTCTGTTTGTTACTCTTCTTTTTTTTTTTTTTCACCGTTATTAAACAAATGACCTTGTCTGTTTGTTACTCTTCATTTTTTGTCACTCTTAATGCAAAGAATACTTCCTTCTTCCTCAAAGAGAGTAAGAAGCAAAGGAGGCATGAGCCCTTTGTTTTTGTTTATGTAAAAGTGTCATAACTTTCCTGTTGACATCTGTGTGTTTTGCTGGCTGGATTCACATGTCCTTTAGAAACCTGCATAGTGTGGCAGTGAGCCCAAACCAATAACCCACTTATATTACTCAGAAAATGTCCACATAGTTTGTCCCCTTTTCTCTCCCAGGTGTCCTGAAAAAAATATGAAATTGTCAGGTCAGAGGTGACGTTAACCATAAGTTTAAAACTACTACTGAGTTTGCAGTCTGTCTGAGCACTCCAGTTTTCTGCTTACAACTGAAGGGTTTGTTCACCCGCCAGAGAAATAAAGCGGATCCCCAGAACAAAGTGAATACTTCTTCATACATTGTTTCATTAAGGCCTGTCAGTGGCATACCCAAATTTTGAATTTTTTATCATAAAATGGTCAAGTAAAACACATACTTAACTGTCATATTTCATGATTCAGACCCTGTTCAATTACAGAGTGTATTTCACTAGATTTCCAAGCAGGCTAATAAAGTAAAAGAGGTCCATATAAAAACTAACAATATTAGTTAGTTAATAACCTGTATTACAGGTCAAACCCTTCAACCTATAATTGTCTGCCTTCCCAGTCCTTATTACATACTTTGTGCATTTCCTTTCAGTTTTAAATAGAAAAGTGTATGGTTATAAGAAGATAATGACTTTTAAAAACATATTTTAGCACTTAATTTCCTTGATGGCAAAAGATAATCCTGTAATGTATTTTCATAGCAATGTTAATATCTCTTAAATGTTTTATACCATAATGGAAGACTTTATTTAAATGTACATTTAAGCTAAAAATAATTTGACTAGTATTATGTGTTTTCTTTCATTTTTAAATGCAGATCACACTATATTAATTCATATTATATTTGTATTCCGACAGACTTACTGCAATGTTCTTTGGGAACTTATCTTAAGATACAAACTTACAGTTATTATGTATGTATCCAAAAAGTACAGATGCACTATCTAAATATTCATGATGTTCAGTTAATAAACAAAGAACTTCAGAATAACTTTGCTGGATCAGACAAAGATGATGGATAAAGGATACTGAGTGAAAAATTATAAAAACAAGGCAGGTCAGTAGTGATACTTCTCCTAAGCATTGCAAGAGACTGATTATTTGTAACCTGGGGAGTTCATGAGCACTGTGTATTGTGTGACCCTATAGATTTTTCTTCCATGAGCTTCTCCAGTTGGTCCTTCAACATGAGCAAACTTTAACTTTCACAGAACTCTTTCAGAAGTAGTGCTTAGCCTTAATACATGCTGCATGAAAAAACCACCTCATTTTGTTTGTTTTGAACCAACCACCTTTAGATTCATCTGATGTCACTACTTTAGTTGTTGAGACAATGAACAACCGATGCCTATTCACCCTTCCCATGCCACTCCCCATTTTTTTATGACTTTATCATATATCCTCTCAATTGTCTGTTATCCACGCTGACGTTTCTTAGCGTGTGTAATTGCTCCTCCCCTGGAAGTCATTCATACCTTTGATCATCTTTATTGCTGTTCTCTGGGTCTGCTACAGCTCTTCCATATCCTTTTTTGAGGTGGGAGGATCAGGACTGCACAGAACATTCATTTTGTAGAGGCAAAGCAACATCCTGATAACCAGAAGAACTATTTCTCAAATAATGTTAACGTTTACATTTATGAAAACATTTAATTCTCTCAATTTCCTATTACAAGTCAGGATCTGAAATTCAAGATTGACTAATGAATACTGCTTTTGGCATAGCAAATTCAAGTTTGTTTTTAAGTGATACAGCTCCAGGCAAGCATATGTTTGCAAGCTGAGTTTGACTACGCTGAAACCAGACAACATAGATCCAGTTCTACCTTTGAATGTTTAGATAATAATGAGTCATGCTAATATAGGCTGTCTAGAACAGTTCAACTCCAGCTTACTAAATAATTTATTATAAAATATATTCAACAGGGGCATAGACACAAGTGAGTCATAGATGTTAACAGAGTAGGGCAATCCAATGTACTAACAAGCAATGTAAGTGCTTCCTAAAGGTGTCCATGCTCTGATGATAGCCCAGCTGGGACCACTTGTCATATGGTATAAAAGTGCAAGGCATACAGTGAAAGAGCATGCCCTGAAAAAGGACACCATCCCTGTCCCTTTCTCATATTCTGCTGCAGTTATTCAAAAAATGATTTAGTGGAATTTCATCCCAGACAGTTGACAGGCCTGTAAACTGTCCTGAATCAGCTTTCTGTATGTAAGTGATGGGAGAATTTGACTCTATTTTTTATTGAACTTGCTATAATTCTCTTAGAATTATAACTTACAGGCATAGTTTATCCTCTTTTGCTGCTATAATTATAATTCTATCTCAGTTTTTCATCTAAGGAACAGAGATTTCTCATATAAGTTAAAATATTCTTTTTAAATTAAATATTTCATCAGGTTATTCTAAACACGGTATTTCAATCAACCCAGTCAATTCATTCTTGATCATAGTATCACATGACTTACTCATCAGCATAGAGATGTTTCAACAGATAGGCACATCTTTATTGAATAAAACCAATTGTTGACTATATTTTACAAGAGTGTCTTTACTTTAGGCATTATTGTGTTCCTTGGATTTATTACTGGATTGTTTTGCAAAATTAAAGCTATGGCAAGTATTTTTTTACTATTTTCCTGTAATTATGCATAAGTTGTATTTCCTTAACAAGCTTTAAAATTCATTCAGGGAGTCTAAAGTGAATACGTATTTTAATGAACATTCATTTATTTCTGTGTATTACTTAGAAAATTAAAGCAATGAGAAAAAAATGTTGCCAGTTCAACATCATGACTGAAAATTTGAGTAAAGATGCTTGAGGTTCCCATTTCCTGTCATACGAATTTCTAATTTTGAGTATTTGTGTCTTTTGTCACGCTGCTGTGACAACTAAATTAGTTAAACAATACAAGAACAGCTTGAATTTCCTTATTTCAGACCTGTGAATTAACCAGACACAACAATCTCAGTGTGAGACCATACGCTGTGCTTCAAACTTTACCAACTTGGCACATTTCTTCAAAAATATCTAGAGACAACTAACAAGTTTTCTCCAAATAAAAGCTTAATGAAAAATTACTCTTGAAATCGCTCTGAAGCTCCAGAATACATTATCACTTCTGATTTTTAAATGTGTAATGGAGATTTATACATCTCCTATGCAGTAGTTTCTTTCTTGCTGAACAGGTTTTCCCTGAGTACTCCACCCATGCATATATGAAAGATTAGCAATGAAAAGAATTGTTGAAAAATATAAGCTAGGAATGAATTGGTAAGTGCATGTCATACAAGTCCACTTTGCTTTGGTAGGAAACAATGGAAAATACTCTGCACTGAATCAGCAAAAAAGTACTGTGTTTTTCCCATATGCTTTGAGGATGGGGTTAGTGTTACACAGAGTTCAGCAGTCACTTTACACTCCATGTCTGGCCTTCCAAAATAGACATAAATTTGACTAAATGCAGTCAGGATTACATTTCCTTCCCAACTCCCATACAAGTTGCATCTGTTTAGAGGAACATAAGTAACACTGCAGTAAGAGGAGCTGTTGAATGTATTGCAAGCAGATTTTGCAAGATATGGGAATCATGCTGGAAAAGCCTGTGATAAGACAGGACCTATGCAGAGGATTGTTCCCGGGGAAGAGCTGATAATAGTTGCCAGCTGCATATGATGCATGGGGTCAACAAAGAGAGAGGCTGCCTCGACGTGCTCCAAAACCTGAGACATCACCACCAGGTGACAGGCCAAGAGGGGGACCGAAAGGGTGAGTGAGCCTTTACTCACCACCTGTGACTTAACAGGTCTGGACAGGCTGTAGATGAATCCTTTGAAACTGTAATTCCTTGTTAAGGAATGAACAAGTGATAATGAATGTATGGGAGATACCATGTTGAAATCACGCATCTTTTCCTTGCAACTGGTTTACTGCAGTGTGGCCTGGGAAAGGGCTAACCACAATCCAGTTTTACCTAGTGAAAGACTAGACATCATCTCTTGAAGTTACGCAGCTGTGTATAGTATGAGGGCTGTGAGGATATTTACAATTAAATCTGTAGCACAGAAGCACAGCAATAATTATATGATATATTGATATTGCATGTAGGGCCCAATGCCAAAGTTATGTTTCACGCAGTCCAGCTATGATCATCCAATAGCAGGGATATGAGCGGTGCCAACACCATGACAGAGGAATACAAGAGATGAGCTGAAGTGGGGCAACAAAAACGCTTCTTCAGACTTCTGGAGCCTGCAGTGTAGCCATTACATTTACAGATCCCTGTTCTGTGTCAGAGCTGAGGTGACAGCACTGCAATGTCTACTGGAAGTAAACCAGAGCTGATCAGGCCTTTGAAGTCCTCTACCCTGTGAAGCTGGCCTGTGTGAAATTGATTTTTTTTAGCAAGAGTTAATGATTTAATGGTGCCTTTTAATTATAAAATTAAAGTGTTGCTCCATAATATATTTAACTTTATTGTGCCCCTTTTTGTTTTCCTCTAACTATTACACTGTAGTGATTGATGAACACTTGTCTTACTCTGCTATTACTTCTTTAAAAAGGGATCATTTCAGGTAACAGCAAAGATTCCTATAGTCAGCAATCACAGCAGTTTACATGAAACTAAGTAGAAGAACTTTCCTGCCTTCTGGTTGATATAGCCAGTGCACAATCTGTAATAAAGCTTTTAGTCAAACGAGGCTCAACTAGCCCTCTCATTAGAAAGGAGCACTGGATGAGTGAAGTTCATTCGCTCTTTCTTTACTTTGTGATTTGTATTGGCTAAACTGTCACCACTCCGTGGGCCCTGAGCCCTCTGTTCCACTCTGTTATTCATAGTCTCCATGAAGGTACCTCACACCTCAGGACATGCTCCATCAATGGAGATCTCTGGCCAGCACGATGCTGGGACTTGACTCTGCACTGCTGCAGTCAGAGTGGGTTCAGCACCTGACTTAGCAGAATTAGGAACCATTCCTAGGCACTAGAAGCAGCAGAAATATGCTCAGGTAACACAAGTTGTGTAAAGGGGGCTAATGTTTATTTTTTAGCCATTTCACCAACAATAGACCACACAGTCCTTAAATTCAATGCCAAATCTTCCTGTAGCATGTAGGGGAAAAGCTTAAGATCTTATTTGAGGATCCTGAAAAACTGGGGAGCAACCTAAACTGACTACTCAGCAGTATTCAGGAGGGAAATTTAGTGGTTAATCCATGGCGGTAAAGAGGATTAAGAAGCTATCTGCTTGCTATTTGAATCTCCTGTTTGAGTTAGATGCTTAAATCGGTCCTTTCTCATAAAACGTGGGAAGGTAGAGTTTAATCCATCCGTCTGTAGTACTCAGGCTGTAGTACTTTATTTATGGGTCATATGCATTTAAATTTGTCTTCTGCCTCGTATCTACACTACTCATGGGAGTGCCCAAGGTTATTAGGTATTAACCGTCTGCGGAGAGAAGTTAAGCAGGGCTCTCCAGGAGGCTGTTGGTTTTCACACTAGACTGGCAGTTGGGAGGCTCAGCTTTGAATCCCTGTTCCAAAGAACACAGCATAATATAGTTAATGTTTATTGGTAAATGGAGACTATTCACCCCTCCTCCAAATCTGTGGTTTGTGTGCCAAGGAAACTCATATAAGGACCTGAAATAGGGCCTAACAGAGCCAACTCAGAGTTTCTCAGGGCTGGATCTTGTCCTAATAACTTGTCTTTCCCTATCCAGACTAGCTTTCCTCAAATCCTAATGACAATGGCAGAGGTGCAAACAACTTCTCATCACATATGTTGTTAGATTTGAAACACCACAGGCTGAATACTTTAAAAATATTGACCTGTGTATGATCATTTATTTTTATTAAGTGATTTCCAACGCCCCATGGTTATCAAGGCTCTTGCACTGTTGCTGCTGCTTTGCAAACTGCTGGATAAACACAGACCTCAGCAGGAGTGCTTGCAGTGTGATCTGAACCGTGGTCCGGCTAAACAATGAGGAGGAAAGAAAGCAACAGCACAGCTACTATGCTGTTTCTGCTGTTTGACTTCCAGTCCGAGCCCAGTGGAAGGCAGTGAACAAGAGAAGAGAAGGGGAGGGACGGTGACGACAAGAAAAATGCAGTCCTGTTCTTTTGCTGGATATCACACAGCTCAGCGTGACCCAATACTTCTGAGAGATGTGAAATCTCTGAATCTTCTTCTGTTTTCTGTTCTGTCATATCTTTATGAGCATGTAGTCCTGTCCCTAGAGGAAAACTCTGCACTGATTACAGCTCATGCGTCAGCTGAGACACTGTCCTAGACTTCTGAAATTACTGTCTAAACCATTTGGAGCTTCCTTTGGAGAGAAGATTCCTCCAGTGTGTCTTCCCATACCTTCGGGAGAACTCAGACCTGACCTTAGCAATTCATATAAACAGGACGTATGGAAATACATGCCTTTTTAACCTTTTGCCCTGCAGTGCACAACGTAATGGATGCCATGAGAAAGCTGGATTTGTCTACGTGGAAACTTGGAATTGACCCTGAAGGGCAGGTTTCACTTGGGCCAAGTCACATGAACTGCCTTTCCCTGTCTCTGTCTTATCTAGAAAACAGTCTCATCTCCTCTTCTCAACTTTGCTCCTCATGGAAAACAGAAACAGAAGTGGTTGTATGGGTAGAAGGGAAGGAAGAAATCTGGGAAAGAAGGTGATGGATTGCTGAGGGTGGATTTCCTGTTTTAGGTGTGTCCTTGCAGTGATTTCTGAGCCCTGCAGGATACAGCTGAGCAAGGACAACAGATATTGAAATTCATTGGTGCTTCTAAGCACAGACTGGATGGTTATTAGAGTGAGAGGGAGGAGAACAAGCTAATGGCTTTTACTAATATGGTACATAGAGCAAGTCTGTGTTTGAGAATTGATCAGAAGGGTCAGTAAAACTTTTTTCTGGTTGTAGCAAATATGGGATTCCTTAGGAAGATTTTATTTTCTTTCCTCTCTTCTTTCTGCCTGCTGATCAATTATTTAAATCTTAAACCATTTACAACTATTAAGTACTATTTAGTATGTTTTCATGGTCAGTTTTCGTTCAGGTCAATCTGGTGCTTGGTATCAATGCTTTTAGATAAAGAAACTTGCATCCTAGATACACTGGGAAGTTACTTACAGCTTCATCCAGAAAAGGATGTGGGGAAATAATTGACACTGCAAGTATATATGTAGGATGTCCAAAGCCTCTCTTGTCACGTGGTGTCTCCACTGATGGTAGCTGCATTCCTCCATCATTATGTTACCACCAGTAAAGACCCATCGGCACCCAGAAGTCTGATGTGAGGACTGCCTGTAATGCCACTGAGCTTTTGTCATCCCTGCGCCTCCCACTGTTTGCCAAACTGGGAATGTGGATCCAGGGATGGCTTTAGGCTTAGGCAAAACAGGAAACCGTCTAGGTCAGTAGGCTGCCAAGTAATCACAGTGCTGGTGGAGGCACTACTGCCAGCAGCGGGTTTGTGTGGGCGCCAGGGGAAGGGCATCAGCTTTTCCAGAGGCCGGTATGGCTGGAGTGGCCAATCCCTGACTTTTGCTCGGAGCATTTCGTATTGCTACTGCAGCTGACCTGATGATAACTCAAAAGGAGAGGAATTGCCTCTCTTTCCCTAGGAGCCATGAAGCTTTAACTCCTGAATTCCAGGATACTTTTCCAGATTTTCTGTAGTTAAGAGAGACATAAAGACCCCAACAAAATATATTAGTCACACGTATATGAGAAACATTGAAAAACTCAGTCTTTAGAGGGAAATATCAGAAAGCAATTAAGAACCAGTTAGACGATCATGTGACATTTATGGAGGGTATCAGTAATGAGCAAAAGGCCTGTTAAAGGAATGGTAAGAAGAACTGCAGATGAAACTCTACAGCTAACACAGTGGATGAAGAATATTGTGGGAAAGTGCTTTCGCTGTGTGGTAGGATCTTTTTACCTTTAGAGTCCTTTTTGCACTTAGACAAACAGGAGGCCAAGAGTCTGGTAATGTTCACCATGACTTGGTAGAGAAGGTGGAGCGGATAGAAATATTCATTGATATATGAGACAAAAAAACCAGTGCCTCGAGCACGCAACTGAAATGGCGAAAGATGAGCCAACTAAATTATTTTGGTGGATTTCAAGGTTATTGCCACATGGAGAGAAGACTGACGATAGTATTTTGATCAAAGCACTTTTGATTATTAATAAAAGTGTTAAATAAAATTTGTCCTTCATGGAAAGAGTTCTAGGGGGAAGTAAGTCAGAAAGCAACCAATGTCTCATATTTGTAGAGCAAAGAATACACTACCAGAAATAATATTTGTTTTTAATTTCTTACAGATCTTTATGGTACAAGAGCGACAGTCTATATACTTACTACCAAATGGTTTACTTTCTATCATATAGCCTATGTTGTACATTTTTTGCTTATTATATTCCACATACAATGTAAAAAAAGGTAAGTTTTTCACGTTCTAAATGCCTGGTGTTAAATATGTTTGTCCTACCTACCCTTTTCTTCTTTGTGCCCTAAATAAATATAACTCTGAAGAAATAACGTACATTGCTACAGAATAAGCAACACTATGGTTATTAAAAAAAACAGTTTTTACTAATACTACTATTTTTGGCCCCCCAAAATTATTTTTTAATTACTGAGCAATTAAATTTTAAATAAAACAACATTTGTCTTTTTTCTCACCATTTCCATGGACAATAAATATTTCTGAATATATGTACACATATAAGTATTTAGAAAATATATTGGATATAATACCAAATTAGATGAAGGTTTATTTTAGCATCTCCTCAGTTGTGAATGAAACCTGATTTCCAGAAGACTGCTTGTTCAAAGCTGGGGAAAACATGATGATGATACCCTTCAAAAACTCCACATTGCAAGCAAAAAAAGAGGAAAAGCAAACAGAATTTTGAAATTGGTATCAAGACATAAGTTTAATAAAGATTCTTTTCATAGAGAATGAGCTTGTATTTGTTTCTTACATGGAAAGGTGGTAGCCTCTTTTACAGTAGGGTGGATTAAAGCAACATTTTAAAAAAAAATCTAAAGTGACAACTCACTAAACTTATTAAAAAATAGAATGAATTATTAAAGTAAATGAAATGAAAATAAATAGTTGAGGTCAATATGCTAAAGAAGTTGTATCGCTGACTTGCAGATAATAGTCCAACTTGTAATTAGCTCCCCTTGGGCCACTCTGATTGGTAGTCAAAACCACATATGCCTCTGAATGTATTTATGAGAAAACAATGTGTCTGTCCCAATATTATCTTTAAATGGAGCAATAGCAATTAATCTTATTCCTTTGGCATGAGTTGTACCATGAAAATTTTCGTTCCACATAGCTTATTTTCACACTTTTTCTGTTTCATTCACTGCTGCTGCTTCCAATGTGAGATCATTTTGGAAGATTGTTGTATGACCATTGGTGTAACATTTACTTCATGTGTTTGAAAAAAGAAGTTTACAATAAGTGGAAGAAGGGACTGGCCACTTGGGAAGATGACAAGAATGCCATTAGAGTATGCAGGGTCAAAACGAGGAAAGCCAAGGCCTCCTTGGAATTAAATCTGGCAAGGGATGTCAAGGTCAACAGGAAGGGTTTCTTTAAATACATTGGAGGCAAAAGGAAAACTAGACAGAATGTGGGCCTGCTATTGAATGAGATGGGTGCCATGGTGACAGAGGATTCAGAGAAGGCAGAATTACTGAATGCTTTCTTTGCTTCAGGCTTCACTGCTCAGGCCAGCCCTCAGGACCCCCAGACTCTACAGGTAACAGGGAAAGTCTGGAGCAAGGAAGACTCTCACTTGACCGGGGAGGATCAAGTCAGAGACCTATTAAGTAAACTGGACATCAACAAGTCCATGGGTCCTGATGGAATGCACCCACAAGTGATGAGGGAGCTGGCACAAGACATTGCTGGTCCACTCTCCATCATCTTTGAAAGGTCCTGGAGAACAGGGGAGGTGCCTGAGGACTGGAGGAAAGCCAATGTCACTCCAGTCTTCAAAAAGGGCAAGAAGGAAGATCCAGGAAACTACAGGTCAGTCAGTCTCACCTCCATCCCTGGAAAGATGGTGGAACAGCTCGTTCTGGGCATCATCTCCAAGCATCTGGAGGAAAAGAAGGTTATCAGAAGTAATCAACATGGATTCACCAAGGGGAAGTCATGTCTGATTAATCTGATAGCCTTCTACAATGGCATGACTGGATGGATAGATGAGGAGAGGGCAGTAGATGTTGTCTACCTTGACTTCAGCAAGGCTTTTGACAACTTCTCCCACAGCATCCTCACAGGTAAGCTTAGGAAATGTGTGTTAGATGAATGGACAGCGGGGTGGATAGAAAACTGGCTGGCAGGTAGAACTCGGAGGGTTGTGATCAGTGGGGCAGAGTCTAGTTGGAGGCCTGTAACTAGTGGTGTTCCCCAGGGGTCAGTGCTGGGTCCAGTCCTCTTCAATGTATTCATCAATGACCTGGATGAAGGCATAGAGTGTACCGTCAGCAAGTTTGCTGATGACAGGAAACTGGGAGAGGTGGCTGACACACCAGAAGGCTGTGCTGCCATTCAGCGTGATCTGGACAGGCTGGAGTGTTGGGCAGACAGAAACCATATGAAATTCAACAAAGGCAAGTGTAGGGTCCTTCACCTGGGGTGGAATAACCCCACACAGCAGTACAGGTTGGGGACTGACCTGGTGGAAAGCAGCTCCGTGGAAAGGGACCTGGTGGACAACAGGATGCCCATGAGGCAGCAATGTGCCTTTGAGGCCAAGAAGGCCAATGGTGTCTTGGGGTGCATCAAGAGGATGCTGGGGTGTAGCAAGCAGGTCGAAGGAGGTCATCCTCCCCCTCTGCTCTGACTCGCTGAGGCTGCGTGTGGAGTACTGTGTCTAGTTTTGGGCTCCCCAGTTTAAGAAGGACATGGAACTGCTGGAGAGGGTACAGCAAAGGGCTATGATTAGGGGACTGGAACATCTTTCTTATGAGGAAAAGCTGAGGGTCTTTTTAGTCTAGAGAAGAGGAGACTGAGGGGGGATCTCATAAATGTCTACAAATACTTAAAGGGAGGGTGCTGGGAGGGGGGGCAGTCTTTTTTTCAGTGGTGCCCAGTGGTAGGACAAGAGGCAATGGGTACAAACTCGAATATAGGAAGTTCCATGTGAACATGAGGAGGAACTTCTTTCCTTTGAGGGTGGCAGAGCACTGGCACAGGCTGCCCAGAGAGGTGGTGGAGTCTCCAATGCTGGAGACATTCCAAACCCACCTGGATGCCCTCCTGTGCCACCTGCTGTAGTTGGACCTGCTCTGGCAGAAGGGTTGGATCAGGTGATCTCCAGAGGTGCCTTCCAACCCTTAAAGTTCTCTTATTCTATGATTCTCTGGAGAGACAATATTTTCTATTATTCTTCTGGTGTATTTATGATTAATAACTACTGATAATGCAGCAGCACACTGCCTAAAATGTCTCTTCCCATTTAATGCTTTGTAGTCTCTCCACAGTTGTTTAACAGGGTAATTTTGCTAACTTTTCCCAGCCACTGTATCTCTTACAAGGCTTTGAAGCATATGGGGCAGTCTTCTAGCTCTTGATTGAAGGCATGTAAACACTCAAAACAGTCAGTGATTTTGCATGGCTAAGGTCATACAGCCTTCTGAGATGACCCTGTTATTTCTGTTCTTTCCATGGCTTGTTTGAGTTTCCTGATTTTTTTACAGGCAAAGTGAAAGACCACTGCTACGTCCCTTGCTCTGGACCCTATCTGTCCAGCTTGGGTAATCACAGTGTCATGCTGGCACCACCACTGCCATTGATGTAGTTGCAGGACCATGGGAACACACAAGCTTTTCCACCACATCAAGGTCAAGCACTTGCTAAATGTTTGTGTTTTCTTGTTTTGGGAGAGTTTTGTTGTTGTTTCTGATATCAGTAGGTTACTTTTGAACTTTAACAGAGCTTACTGTTAAAGCTCATGGGTAGATCACAGAAAAGTCACTAACTCATAGCTATTTATATAATAAATGTATACATAGGAGGGGCAGACAGGCATAGAATAGTATAAGCAAATGAAGCGGTGTGCAGACACACTGAGATGCATGCAAACCACAGTGGGCTTTACTGGTAAAGAAGCAGAGGGCCCAGTGGTGATAAACATCAAGAAATACTGCATCTTTCCTCACTAGTGTGTTCCTGGACCCCAAACGAATTATTTCTACATCAGGTTGGTTTGTGTGTTTCATTTTGATATCCAAGCAGACAAAATAAAGAGGGCAATTGTTTTGAACAAAGAATGGTTAAAAATGACAGGTTAATGCATTGTTCAGGTAAGGAAAGTGAAAGCAGTCCTAAAGACAGACATTACTGATCTTCTGCACATAGTCACGCTGATAATAGTGATGGTGATTGATAGGCAGGCAGCAAACTTTATATGAGGTTACTTACTGTTTTGTGGCTGTTTAGTCACAAATAACACCCTTCTCCTGAAATTCCTTGAAACGTCTCACAGAGTAGGAAGGTCTGTAGCCAGTTCTACAGGGAGAGAGACCAAGGTACAGAGCTGTGAAGTGGCTTGTCCAACAATGCAGATTCTGCTGGAAAGGCCGAGAAGAAGATACAGGCTTTGACCCTTGGCTGATTTGTCTTTCTTGAAATAACGGATCAAGATTAACTCCAGCCAAATGATTTGACTGTGTTTTATATTGCAGTCATCATTAAAATTTATTTTTCAGAGAGTGCTGCAGAGAGAAGCCCCACTGTAGAATTTGCTGGGGATCTGGACCATTAGGTAGGTTACTGAGGAAAGGATTTAAAAAGCCAGCATCAAGGAAGTAGTAGTATGGTTTTATAGTCTTTCATGGCTTTCTTCTCCACCTCTGGTATGCAGTGCTGTCACTTCAGGAAACGCTATCCCTCCTTTTGGGCTTTCTGTCTCAGGGATGGACAGGCATATCGCTTTTGTGGTTGGATTGCAGTTCAATTGTCAGGGTTGCTCTACCAAAAGACTGACAGCAAAGTGATGTTGCTGTGGCAGTTGCTGTCTGCCCAAAAGCCCTAGTGAAGGGAAAAAAGCAAAGGAGTCATTTCTGCTGGGGCAGCTTTCCCTTGGGACCAGCTGCACATTGGGTCCCACCTTGTCTGATGATGGGGTAACATGGCTTGTAGGAAACTACTGCGCTCTCCACCAGGAGCTAGTCAGAGCACCTTAATCCTTTACCTCTCTCACGTGTGTGTCCAAAGCAGTATGGGTATGATACGATTTGCAGGGCCAGGAAAACCAGCTATGAGAGCTTGAGTCCCTGTTGAGCCTTGGAGTCCCCTCTGGCAAGGGAATCAAATGGGAAAGAAGTTGGATATCCAGGGTCCCACTTCAACGCACAAGAGAGCACGCTGAGCCTGCTTGCACTCAAACCATGGACAGTAACAGGAGATTTGTTTTCTTTTACTCCTTCCACCTCCCAGCCCATCCTTCAAAGAAAGAGGAAGGAAGGGGTACAGAATATTAATTCTCTGGGGTTATGACCCAATCATAAAACTTGGTGTCTGAAAGCAACCTTGCTTAGACCAAGAAACAGATCCAGAATTAACCAATTTATTTTGCACATATTCCAGGTGCTTTACACAAAATCTGTTTTTACATTTATTCAGTGTGAATATGCTTGAGATATATGAAATTGTATGTACAACCAGGAAACTTGTAAAAGTACCTAAAAAAAGTAACATAACATAACATTACAGGGAAGCCTCTACTGTGCAATAGAGCAGGAATCCTTGAACTAGTACTGAGCTAGCACTGTCAACTGCATCAATGGGACATTGTATTCAGACTGATTAGCTCAAAAGCTGCTGTGCCATTTCAAAACCTTTCCTAGCATTTCCTCATGGTGCTATTATGTGCCTATAAACACATGTGCTAGCTCAGGTGTCAATACACACCTGCGTGGCATCATGTAGATGTTCTCCTAAGTAGGTTTGTTTTTAAAACTTTAAGCAATACTGTGTCCTTGTGCTGAACAGACTTTGTGAAACATTCTGATACATAAAACAAAGCAGTTATTGATTTCTGTATGGATTGATTCATTATTCTGTAGCCTAGGTACAGAATACTTTAAACAAATAGCATCAGTAATTATCTTTGATGGCAGATGATGGCCATTTCAGGTATCTTCTTTTCACCATGTAAGGAGAATGCCGAGAAGAAAGATTGTGGCCTTTTGGAAGAACTGTGCAATTTTTTGTTATTTGTGAATAAAGCAGTACAGATGACAAAATAGTAGATATTTTTTGACATGTTTGTCTGAATGTTAAACATGACTGTTTTGATTTCTGTTTCATTTCTATATTTGTCAATGATGATAAATGCATCCAACTCAGATTATCCAGCTCGGGTCTCTCCAATTAGAACTTTGGTTTCAAGGTGCTATGAAGCTGCAAAGTTTTGTTTGTTTGTTTTCTACACAAGCTTTTTGTTTGTTTAAAACAATAAATTGTCCCTGCCCTTCCTCTTCCTTGCAGCCTTTGCTGATCTATCCATTCCTTCTTCAAACACTAGTAAATATTTGAGTCACTGCAATTGTTTAATGGTGTCCATTAACTTTGGGCCCCAAAGTGAAGGATGAAGGAATGGACTTACATCAGTGTGATGATTTGGGTGGAAGCAAGTCAGCTTGATCTTCTGGGTCACCTTGCAGCTCAGCTGCACACCCATGCCAGCTGTACCCAAAATGGGACAGCGGGCCTCTGGGACTATTACATCCTGACTTCTGCCTCTCAGCTACTGAGGCTTCATTATGCATGTCCTCTGGTCTTCAGCCACGTGGCAGTTTTCAAAAGTCAGCAATACAATGTGTGTCTTAGTGCCTAGTGGATAAATCTGGATAGTTTTCTCAGCATTTGTAATGGTACTTTCATACTTAAAACATTAATCCAGAAACGATGACAGATGGTATTTGCTAAGGTTAGATGATGCATCCTTCATAACATCCACCTATAACTTCCAATCTTATAGAAAGGTAGGTAGATAATAGAACCAATACTAGGGGATATTTTCTTGCTAAATTAAAGTAGCTAGCATAAGACTAGGTCCTAGGCAATGTGCTCTAGGTGACTCTGCTTGAGCATTGTTGGACTAGGCAATCTTCAGAGGTCCCTTTCTATCTCAACCACTTTGTGCTTCTGTAACTAGAAAAGGATTCTGCTTTTCATCTATTTATCATTTGGGCACTTGTCTCTTTCCTTCCCTCTTCTTTTTAACTCAGACTTTTAATAACTCTCTTATTAATAACTAAAAATAGTTATTAGTGAAATTCAAATTGTTCTTTGATATATTCCCTGAGAAAATGCTCATCTTTTAGAGGAGCCAAGCTGAAATATGTATAGACATATGTGCTAGTTATATGACATGATTTACAACCTCTATTACAGGAATATTACCGATTTAGATACTGACTGAATTTTATTTTTATATTCTTAGACCAGTAATGGTAGCAACACCTAAGACTCACCTTCTCCTCATCATATGAGCCTTATTGTCCTCATGAGATATTAAACTTAAGGTGGAGCTTGTCATGTACTGACTGTGGGGTTTCACTGTGGGACCCACAAATATAAAGACAGAATCAATAAATACATATGTAACAGTTATGTTTATCTTTCAGCTAAGTGGGAATAATAAGGCTGTGTGTGAATAGACCATTCTTTTCCTCTGGTGAAATGTGACCTTTGACCTTTGTTAATTACTCCCACATGAACAGTGCAGTGCAAACAGAGCATGAAGGATGGTGTAAAGTTTCTCCCTCCTACTGCTTTGACACCAGCAAAGCCCCTTGTTTGCCTGCACAAATATTTCTTGCATGTTTAGTGTATTTGCTCTGGCATGCATTTTGCGTATTTTTGGTAGCAGTTTGGCTTTTTGTCCTTATGCTTTAGCAAGGCTATTCAGAGTTTATTTAGGGCAGGTAAACAAATTTAAAACCATTAATGAAACATTTTATACCAAGTTGCTGTGCATGGTCCTAGGGGGTCCACCAAGCTCCTCAGCACCTGCTCAGCTGAGCAGACCTCTGAGCCTTACTGTGGTCGCCTGCTCGGCACAGACTCCTGCCTGCTGCTGACTCAGGGATACAGGACTGCCCAAGCCTGCCAAATTAAGCTGGACCCAGCTGCTGAATTCTTGTTCTTTCTCACAGCCTCAATCTCAAAGGCTCTCAAGATGGATAGCTCATCTTTCCAGGACAAACTTGATTTGAGTCACATGGGTATATTTTTGTCAAGGGTTCCAAACCTCATCAATCTTTATCAAGCATAAGAGCTACATATCAAGCAAAGAGCTTCATATCCAGACAAAGTAACAGCCAGTGAGTGCTCTCCTGCCTTAGCTGACTGCTGGCAGTCATTCAGGCACACGGGATATAAAAACGCTTCCCTCTCTCTCTGTTACAAAGTTTTCCCAAAACATAGAGTCCACTCTCATTCTAGCAGCAGACATTATGCTCTCTCTCACCCTCAGTTACCAGTGAGACACCACCAATGTAATCATCATCTATTCCCTTTACCATCACACTCCAGCATCAGTCTTCTCAGAAACCTCCCCCAGGTAAAGGCATCTAGCTTCCTCCCCTTTGCTAGGGTTCATGCTAGACAAATGTGTGTATCCCACACAGAAGCCAAATCATTAAAGGCAGTCTTCTTTGGCTTCTTACAAATAAAAACATTAGCAGAATGTGATGTGATAAAAAAACATAATTTCCCCTGAGGATAAATATATACAAAAGAGGCACACGTGAGGCTGGTACTCATGTTGCTTAATGCAACTTTGGAAAACAATTAAACAGGCAGAACAGTCAAACATGAGAAGAATGGGATCATTTTTAAAATTGTCAAATACATGAAATGCAAAAGATGCTTTAATTTTAACCCAATTAACTTTTCTGGAGGTGCTGTATTGGAAACCGAGATTTATTTTCGTTCCAGTGGAAAAAAAGCATTATGTCAGTTTTACTTAGAAAGACACTCCCTAATTTATCATACCATAACCAAATTAAGCTTGAGAACTACTAATCAGTAGATGCCTATTATACAGCAAAACATTAGCCTTAGCATGTACAATGCCTTCGGCATTCAACAGGGCACATACTGGAAATAAGAATTTCTTTGTCATTTGGCCAGGGAAGCAATTATCTTCGTAGTTCATGATTTGTATAATAATCAGTTAAAATAAGGTGTGTCATCTGCAGAAGCTCATGAAAAAATTAATCTTCTGGTTCTTATTTAGCAGCTTTAACTTCTTAAATGCTTACGAAGTTCCTGAAAACACTGACCACATGCGTATAAACCAGTTTCTCTTTCTGCAATGCTTCTTTTCCCTATTGTCCCCTCTAAAATAAACAACTTTAAAAGAAAACTAGAAATGTCCAATCACAGTTAGATTACAATATTCACATTCTAATTTTCTGTCTCTGATTCTATGTATGCACAGGCGATCTACACATGTTCACATGTTTATGGATGACATCAGCTCATTGCTGCTATTTCCATACTAGCGTGACAAACATTTCAGGTCACATCTCTGGGCCAGGCATGGCCAGTGAGCTCCAGCTCACCTTCAGGTACCCTCAGGAGGCACTGTGTCCCTGAGAGAGCTCTCTGCTGCCTCTTCCTCTCCCTCCTTTCCCTTTTCCCAGAGGAAGAAGTGATGTGCTGCAGCCAACATTACTAGCAAATTGTGTCATCTTGTTATGGTGTTTTATATGCTGTTTATTTAGAGTTATTTACACTAAATAATGCATAAGATATTATAAACACTATTTACTTAATCCCCACCCATCTGAGTGGAGTTACCAGGCGTGCAATCTATGATAGTCCACAAGTATTTGAGTCCAAGGTCACGTAGCTTCTATCTAACTTCCTTACATAGCACGTGCTACAAATTAGATCAGCCTTTTCTTATTAGATAATTGCAAAAAAGGCTTCACCAATGGTAAGACATCAAGTGACAAAAACTACTCCTATACACTTTTTTCAGTGACTTGCTTTTGTCAAACAGAAAAGTACTGATAGTTAACATAGAATAACTAATAGTCTGTGATCAAATTTCAGACCATCATCTGTACACTTTCTTCACAAGACTTTGCATTTTAACCTTTGGGGATTGCAAGCTATCCTCAAAATCCATATTAACAGTTTACGTTGTTGCTAGGAGGCCTCCTGATTGCTCTGATTAAAATCATCTTAGGCATCGCGTCACTCACAGTTCTCACATCACATGCAAGACCCAAATACATAAAATCAAGTAAATGATATCACAATCAAGGGTTTAAAGTATTTAAAGTTCTTATTTATTTCAAATAACATTATTTCTCCTTCTGTGCCAAGACCATGTTCGTTAGGATGAATCCCTGGTCTGATGGATCAAGCCAGTCTCATGCACCTGTTCCTAAGATCCCAGGTAACTTCTCCGTCCTCCTCCAAGCTTCTGTCACTTACAAAAGTTGTCCTGATGACATCATGAAGAATCTTTTTGAACTTACTGTTTCCTGTAGGACTTCAAGAAAACTCTATTCTTGCCAAAAGCCCAACTGCAACATAGTGAGGAGAGCAGGTACATAAACACGTATGTAAAAAAGGCAGGAAGATTGAGCTACTTACACTATTGTTATTTGAATTCTTCTACATCATATTGTTGAACTGAAAAAAAGAACATAAAGATACATTAGTCTGCTCAGACAATGACAGAAAATGCCACCCAAAATATAGTAATACAATATTTTTCCAGTTACACAGCTCATAGATGGGAACTGAGGGAGAAATGAGTTCATCACTGTAAAGAAAGTAAGGGATCTTTGTGGTCTTCTAACCTGATACAAATAGCCAAGATCATGCACAAAATGAAAAAAATGAGAGAATCACACATGGAATCAGAATTACCTGAAAACTTTTATTTGACTTATTACAACTTTATTTTTACTCCATTAAAAAAGTCATACAAAGCTTTCTGATTGGTATAAAAGTATTAAACGCATTGACATTTCGACACAGATTCCATCTTCCTGAAAGACTGAATCCTGTGAAGCCACAAAACACAGGAACAGTTTCTGTTTACCTATGCATAGGAGTTATAACCGCCTAATAAAGTTAATTGAGTAAAATATTGTTTCTACAGAAGGAAAGAGGATACTTGCCTACCAACCTTAAAAAGAAAGCCAGTCTTTGGTGGCCTGTGGCCATACCAGAGCATCCTGTCCTGTGACCCAGTCAGCCTCTCTCTATGCAGGGACAGCCCTTAATAAGTGGATGCAATATTTCATGGCAGGTGTAGTATAGTGGACTAAACACAGTATTGAAAACCCAGCCTTTCTGATTCCAGTAAGAGCTCACATAATCACTTGCATATATTTGTCTTTCCTCTAAGAAAGTATCTGCATCCCAAAACATGTGTAATGACACCTTCCTTACAAACATATTTTATCGATCTGTTGATGTTTGTATTATTATTGGAAGACAAAAAGTTCTTCAGATGTCCTCTTGTGTGAAATCATTGCTCATTCCTAAGTCAGACGGAAATTGTATTGTCTTCCAGGAGCATTTTTACCAAGTAAGGTTATCAGCTTTTATTGTTAAATTCAAATATTCATGCAAATTGAACGCTTAACTTACCTCTTGAAAACTCTACGTGTGACAGATGCTGGTACTTTTCAGTACTATCAAGCCATTTCTAACAGGTAGATATAGAAACACCAGGGCAGAGAGGAGAAAAAAACCCATATTTCAAATGAGAGCAGAGGCAGGCAGAACCACCGTCCCCACAATCTCAACTGCTGGGAAAAAGTAATTTGTTTAGATAAAATATTGATAACCATTTTAATAAATAAGCTGCTACTGCTGAGAAATAACGTTAATGTTTCTACAGGGTTCTTGCTCTAATAATTGAGAGAAGCTCACAAATGGTCCAGCTGAACCATTAAAAAGAATTCCAGGAGAAAACATTGAACAGATTCAGAGCACTGCCAACAAGAAACAGGATTGTCTCTGCTTCCTTAACTTTAGCTTGGTGCCCAGGATAAAGTTATTGTTCTATAAAAGTGCTATTGTTTTTCTTTGCTAATCCTCCCTGTAGCTATGGCAAGGACAGATGACTGCAATAAATTTGCTGCTTTTTTTTGAGGCAGACGGGAGCAGTTTTGATCACACTCATAAGCAAATAAAGGTAAAGGCTGTCTTTAAAAAAAGGTCTATAATAGTAATTTTTTAAACTATGATGAGAGTAGGTGTGTTCTTAAATAAGTTGTTTTCTTATGTGCAGTGTAATGTTTCACATATTTTGGTCATGTTCAGAATAAATATTTTTAGTAGGTTTGCTCTTTATGAAGTTAAAAGTTTCAGCAGTCTTTTCTTCAGTTTTTTCACTGAAATTTTTTTTTTACTAGAGCTCAGCATGAGCTCAAGGTCTTGGAAACTCCTATCTGCTCCTGGAAGAGAAAACTACATTCACGTGTAACCTGCAGTTGGTCAAATATCTCATAAAATCTGTGAAATTGTTTTGGATGCTGCAGTGTGTCATACAAAATAGCTGAGCTTAGGTAGTGTCTTCTCTAAAATGTCTACCAGCCAAAAGATAAACCTGCTAGACAACTCTCTAGGGTGGGGACTTTTTGTGAATAATTAGCCTTGAGCAATGAAACTCCAGAGCCACACCTGGGCCGAATCTTTGATCTGTCTTTATACAGCTAGAACCACGTTATAGAGTTAATGCATTATCCCGATGTTGACGGCGATAAAATCTTCACTCTTGCATACATACTGCAACAAATATATATGTGTGCGTGTACTATGTATATATTTCTCATATATATATATATGTGGTAACAATGGATATTAAGAATCACTGTTCAATTATGTTTCTCCATTGTTCATTCTGGTGTGGTTTAATCACTTTTAGGTTTTGTTATTTTTTCTTTCTTTCACGTAAAAGATGAAACTCAATGACACATTCTTTCTTGATGGTATCAGAACAATACGTACAACAATCAGTGTGCTGACAGCGCAGAATCTTTACCTGACCTATTTAGTAGGTACTCTTGTCAAAGACTGTAAAATGGCATAAATTAATTGTCTACAACTTGTGCATTTATTTATTTTTTTTTTTACACATAATATCCATTTTTAGACGGGTTTTATTAAATAAAAGAAAGGGTCAAATAGTGTCCTGTATCTGACCTAGCTGCATATGGTCTTTACTGGACAGTCTACAAGAAGCGTGGACTGAATGATAATCAGTTTGTCCTCCATTTTAACCCTCGATGCATTTCCAGCTCTACCTGTGGCCTTGGGCAAATCCCTGAACTTCTATCTTACACATGCAATAAGAATTATAATAATATAGAATTAATTGGTTATTTGTTTGCCATTTTAAAGATTGTTAGCCACATTCTTGTCTTGTTTATAGCAACGTAATAGCCCAAGTGAATTAATTTATGACTGTGTAATTCAGAAAAATTCAAACACAGTTTCTACCCTCATACTTAATGTTGTAGATATCTTCTATCATTAAGTGCTGCAAATACACATGGGAAAGGCCAATGTTAGGAAAATTGTCAAGAATAAAAGACTTTGCTTCTTTCACCCCAGCAACAATAGATTCCAATTTAAAAAGAAGAAAAAAAAAAGGAAATAATTCTATGCCAACATTTGCATGTATTACAGCTCCAGGACAATTAGAAAAATTATTCTCATACAAAATTATTAGAAACGTGATCTCCTTACCCACTGAATTGAGGAGTTCACCAGACCCTTGTCTATTCAGATAATAAAATAGACCAAATACATTGTTATGAGTGTTAACTTTTTGCTATCTGTAGGTCTTCAATATCATCGACGTATCAGTATGGCTGGGCTGTTGAACTTGCTTCAGTCATGTTCTTCACATAAATATTCAGATTTACTGAACTGATGCTGTTGATACCACTAAGAAGTAACCATCTGACTAGTGGATAAATCATTGGTCAAGTGTCTGTGAATTGTAATTCTTTCATATCTTTTAGAGTGTTGAAGAAGTCAGGCTAACTTGCACACCCAAAGAGAAATCCAATATGAGGCCACTTTAAATTTATTTATCTTTCAATATTGACATATTGAAAGAGTAACATTTTTTACATTTTCTGACTTTTTTTGCAATTAAACTACTTTAGAAATAAAATGGTTATGGGCTAGACTAATTTAGAATTATAAATATCCTTTCTACATTATGAAGGAGTTTTAGAGATATAAGTCTTTTATAGGCAGGTAGAAACAGCCTTTTAGCAACACTTTCTGAGCATTTTGTAATGACCATATTATAATCCATCTGATAACAACACACTAATACTTTTCCTTACAGACAAAAATAAAGTGGTATATACCCCTATTTCCAGATATAACTTATGAATATGCATGTGTTTCTTTTCACTTAAGATTTTCTGTAGCTGTATCAGAAACACAGCATGGTTTATTCTCTAATGTTAACTTGAGAGTTCCATGCTAGGCTTGGACTAAATGTCAAAAATAGGATTAAAAAATAAAAAAAAAAAAAAGCTGCTTTAACAGATCATTTTTAAATTAACTCAATTGGTTTGTCTATTTGTATCTCAAAAAAAAAATCCAAAAAGCACATTTCTAAGGACAAAAACCCTGATTTTCTGATCCCACGGATGCCAGGAGGCTCTGAATAGAAGACTTTGCTTCTTTCCACACTGCAAAAAAGACGTGACTCCTTGCACCCTCTGCTCAGCAGTGATGGCTCCACCACGCAGGGTCCCAGGTGTCAACTTGTCCGGGAAAAGTGGACCCAGGGGGGCAGCCCAGGTCGGGGCCAGTCCCCATCTCCCTCTGCAGAAGGGAGAAGCCTGCACGGCTCTTCAGCCCCAGCAGCATGATACTTGTACTCTGTCATCACCCAGGCTTGTTTTTGAGCTTAGACTCACGGCTGATTCTCTGAGAAAGTCTAACAAATCTCACAGATGAGTGAGGTTTCAGTGAAAACCTCAAACAGCATTTGTTAACAATGTTTATAGCGCTGTGGTTTCAACTTCAGCCTGAGCAAACAAATATTTAATGGGCAATAAAACCTTTAAGAGACTTGAAAAGTAGGGGAATGCGGTTTTGCTTGGCTACAGGCTGCCTCTCATGCAGAGATACCAAGTAACATGTTTGGTGTGTGGCTTCTTTTTAAGACCCACGCGAAATGTTTTTGGTAAGCTGTTACAGGGGTAAAATCCACTTCAGTTAGCGTTTCAGTTTGGGATTCATATATTCAAGCAATCTAAAAATTTTGCCAACAGGGATGGTGGTAACAGAACCAGCCAACCAAATGACTTGTCCAGCATATAGCTCAGAGGTAGAGTGCTGCCTGGTCTCCTTGTTAGCCTTATTTCCCATCATGCTGCACAGCTCTTTCCATGGTCTTCCGTTCCTGCTGTGGGTGCAGTGTGCTTCCCTATTTCTCAAGTATGGCTTTTAAAAGCTGTGACTCTAGCATGAACTTTTCACTTGCATGCTCAAGAATCACTTTTGTTTTGTTTTGTTCTTTTCCCTTGCTTGCCTTGTTCTGCAAGACCCCAGCCTATAAAATTCCGCGTTAGTATGACACAATGCTCCAGCACGAGCCTGGAACAAAACAAAATTCCCGCCTAGTTACAGGTTTGAGAATGATGGTACCCGTCAGCAAAAAAAAAACCTAGTGGGAAAAGATGAGAAACCTCTATAACCTATAAGGAAGGAGATAACAGAAGGAGTAAGAATTGCTTCCCCCCTCCGATTTCTCACAGAGTCAGCAAGATGGGGCCACCATTCGGCTGCTGTAATTCACAGTCAGGTGCGTCAACCAGCATCAACGTTGGTTGACGTTAACATACCAGGCTGCAAGCTGCCCTGCCTGAGGAACTGGTTCACGTCCGCTTCTGTGAGCCGGCTGTGGGGAGGCGACCATGAGCAGAGAGGTGGAGCAGACATCCCCGGTGCTATCTTTTTAAAATGTCTCGGTATTTATTTTAGTGTGAGGTGCTTGTAATTCTAGAACTGGCGAAAAAACTAGAGAGCATAATAGGACTGAGAAAATACAGGAAAAGAAGATTAAGCTTTCAGGCTTCAGTGTAAACTTTTCCTTTTACTCTAGATAAACTGGAACTAGTTAAACGAGTTAAGCTGTTACTTTATCCCATCTGGTTTGCCCGCAAGAGTCTGAAATAAGATTCACTTTAGAAAGATGAGACTATACTTAATTCCCTGTGGCTGGCTAGGCCATGATCCATGGCTCTTCCTTATATTTTTCTCCTTTGCTTAATGCTGTGATCCTCTCTTTAAAGAAGTAGGCAGCACTGACTTCCAGGCTGTGCTGATGGCTGCGGACGTAGGCTTCTTTGCACTCCCAGGAAGCTCCCATTTCACCTCTGTGGTGTTAAAAACAGTTCAAGGTTGCCAGGGGTGAAATATTTCAGGATTGTGCGATGTTTTCCTTCCATATGTGTTTCTCATCTTCAGACAGTAAATACAGCATGCTGGTCACCTAAAGTTAGTTAAAATAAAAAATATTCTTTTATTTGTTTGAAAATGTGTCTTTCACATACAGATTTTATCTGCATATGTACAATATATATGCAACATACACACAATATATATGTGAATAAATATAAAAATCACAAAGATCATTAAAAGTAAAAGGTTTTCTGCATAGGTAATCACATGTCCATTTTAAAAAAAAACAAACCTGCTTTGATTATTGAGCAAGAATTATTTATTCCAGAAGTATTTCTAGGCAGTTCTTTTCATGAACAGGAATCTTTTCTTCTTGCAGTATTTCTACATTGTCAAGCAAACAAAAGGTCTTTGTTGTTAATACCATTTTACTGGGCTATTTAGGACTGATACTGTAAGTAGAACATATACTAACATGCCTTCCACCCCATTCCTCAGGGTAGATTCAATCTCCACTGAGATTTATACTGGGGAAGTACACAGATCCATGGCCAGCTGCAGGCAATGCTGTGCTCGTCCTAGCCCACCTGAGGTGCCAGGACAGGGCCTGGGGCTTTTTAGGTGCTCTGCCTTTGGAAGTGTTGTTTAGTCCTAGGACTATAGCTCTATGTCAAATGTCCAGAGGGCTAGATACTCTGGGGCGGGAGCTAGGAAAATCCAGAGCACTCGACAAAACACACCGAGATGGCAGGGTGCTTCTCTTGTCAGTATGATACCGTCTTTGGTAAAAATTAAAGTTCACAGAAATAATGAACAAAGCATGTAGTTATTTTTGAAAGAGTGAGCAGTACAGATAACAAAAAGATCATAGCCCTTCATCCAGCACATGAAAATGTGGTGTTTCTACAAATGCAAAAATTATAATACTGTACCATTTTTACAGCGTTTTGGATTGTGCGTGTAGTTCACAAGTGTGGTTTTTTCTCAATATATCTGATGTGGACGCCTATCAAATTCTCTGTGTTTTTCTTCCTCCAAAGCAAATGGAATGTGACATAAATTTACTGTCAGTAATAAAAACATCTAGCAAAATAATTTTTTCTCATTCTTTTGCTAAATAGGTGATGAACGTTAAAACAAACCCACAGTTGCAATCCTTTGTGTAGCCATTTCACTGCTTGATACACTGTTTTATGGTATAGTTAGTATTCAGATTTGATCATTTAGAGTAGATATTACTTCTTTGGTCTATGGTACTGTTTCAAAAAGTGTTTTGTTGTATGACAGATTAGTAGTCAACTTTTTATACAAAAACTTGAAACTAGTTGAGCCTGCATTTACTGCAGGAAATCTGTCAGTTTCTTTTATGTTTAATACTTGCTTCTTTCCAGGTACTGACAAGATAAACATGTTTGTGAAAAATTGATTTTAGTGTTTGTCTGGTTACCACCCAATAGTATTTCAGTCCTTATCTGTTGTTTTATTACTCTTTGACAGTCTTTAAGTAAGTTGTTTCTCAGCTGAGTCTCCTGCAGCAGTTCTGCGGCTCAAAATGCTCTGGTTTTTAGTTCTAATCACATTAATAAACAAAAGATTCTTCTCCAAGTGTGACATCATGTTCTCTACAAACTGAAGCCAAAAATGGCTGATAGCACAAACATGATTAAAGAAGCTTCTCAAGGCATGGCTAATCTATAGAATAGAATAGAATAGAATAGAATAGAATAGAATAGAATAGAATAGAATAGATTAGAATAGAATAGAATAGAATCATTTCCGTTGGAACGGATGTAGAACAATCAGCTAGTTCAACTGCCTGACCACTTTAGGGCTGACCAAAGTATGTTATTAAGGGCATTATTCAAATACCTCTTAAACACTGACAGGCTTGGGGCATCGACCACCTCTCTAGGAAGCCTGTTCCAGTGTTTGACCACCCTCTTGGTAAAGAACGCTTCCTAATGTCCAATCTAAACCTCCCCTGGTGCAGCTTTGAACATTATCTTAGGAGATAATAAAGTTCTGTATCATAAATTTAGTATTTCATTTAATTACGGTCAACAAAGATAGTTTATTTCCATACACGAAATTACTCTTAAGAAAGAGTTAATTACATCTGAGATTTCAGTAACACATTTTATATGAGCAATATTAGCTATTTTTGTCTTTATTTTTAGTATCATTAGTCAGCATAATGCATAACGAACAATTTTAAGTCAACCAGGAGAACTGTTGTTCACCCCTACTTTGTAAGTAGAATCATGTTGTATGTCATTGGCCACAGCAGTCTTTCAGACAGAGAATGCTTTGAAGAATAAAAAGGAAGATGTCTCTAGAACAATTTAACTCCCTTTGCAGTCCTCCAAAATATTTTGATTGGCACTCAAATGCTACAGTCCTTACTCAGTCAAAATGACCTTCAGAGTCACGCACTGTAGCTTAGGTAGTCATTTTTCCCTGTGGAAAGCATGCAGAAAATAATTACAGTTATAAACACATGTAATATGAAATATATAATTGCTACTTCTCACTTCATAAATAGCTGTACAAGGAAAGGTGTAGTAGAAAGTAATGGAGCAGAGAATAACTACTTAATGGCACCTTCTGGGAACAACTGTAAACACAGTGGGCCTTGTTTCCTAATCGATTGCACCTTTTTACATCTACATAATACAGTTGATCTTTTTCAAACAGTTCTTGATAACATTGATAGTAACTAAGTGAACTGAGAAACAAGCCTACTCACTATTCTTCAAAAATATTAATATGCGTGATGAAACACACTGTATTGCATGCCAGTTAAGTAGAGAGTAACTTGTCAAGACTATTTTTCTGGTGTTTTCTTGGACTGTGTTATTCAGTCAAAGATAAGCAACAGGCTGTATCTTGTTCTCTATTTAAAGTCTGTGTGCCATAAGGTTCTGCACAATCTCTGAAGTTCTCGAGAGCTCACTGATACATTTCTTCACAATTTATCACATTTACACCATATCAAACCACATCAAACCTGAAGAAGACAACATGTCCTTTTTACCGTTTATATTTTCCTGGTGTGGTTATCACTTTCATTATAACGATTCCCTCAAAGACCAGATAAAGTCCAACTCAGATCTGAAACACTCAGTTGTCCTTTGTGTGGTCAAATGAAATCCAGGATGAACGATTTAGCAAATTAAATCTACCTCCACCCAGTTTTGCCCTCCCTCACTTACCTATCTTCTTGCAAAAAGCCAGATGAAAACAATATTCTGTAAATGAACATTAAGCAGCAAATGTATTCCCTCTTCAGAAAACTATAGGCTAAAAGCTTTCTTACCAGTTTAGGATTTCTTTTCCTTCTTTTTTTTTCAGAGATATGCAGAAGTGTTGCACTCCTAAACAATGCTAATAGGTACTGAAAAGAGCAAGGAATGCTCTTATCCGTGTTAGTGGAATGCTATGAAAACCAAGCTGCAACATACGTGTTGATGTACAAACATGCATAGTAGTAAATTATCAACATGATCTCCACAAACTTAAGTACTCCATGCAACCTACACCAACACATGCAAACACAAAATACACATTCAACTTTACTAGTAGAAAAAATTTATCTATGGGAATGAATTCTGTTCAGCCTATCAACAGTAAGTTTAGCTTTAACACTATCCAGCAACACATGTCGTTTTTAAATTTTAAAGAAGGTAATTCCAACTATGTGACTTATGTCAAAAAGATAATGCTTCTGCATAAAAAATACTTAGCTTCACAAATGTGGCATGGAGAATGGCTAACTAAGCAAAAAATATGCAAAATAGGGTCTAAGTTTCTGAAGATCACAAACAGAATTGCATCCAAGGTTTTCAACTACTGCAGAAAAACAGCCTATAGGAACAACAACATTATTATTATCCTGATAACCTTGATATGTAAACAGAAGCACTGTTTGTAAGACATACAATCCAACTTTCTGACCTCCTAATCTCTAATAAAGCTTATTTGATGTTGGTCATCCCTCAGATGCCTACAAGAGAGCTACAAGGTTGATCAAAGGCCTGAGAAACTTGGCCTATGGTAACAGTTTGAAAGAACTTGTATTCCTTAGTCCAAAGAAGAGAGACCCAGAGGAAGCACCATAACTTGTTCCAAGCTGCTGCATGACACTCCCTGATAAAGAGTCCCTCCCCATCTTTCCTGTAGGCCCCCTTTAGGTACTGAAAGGCTGCTATAAGGTCTCCCCAGAGCCTTCTCTTCTGCAGGCTGAGCAACCCCAGCTCTCTCAGCCTGTCTTCATAGGAGAGGTGCTCCAGTGAGCATCTATGAGCATCTCCCAGCCCCTCAACATGGGCATTGTGCCTGCCTAGCTTTCTTTCCTTACCTTCACCCTCCTGGACCACCTCTCCCATCCTTCCCTAACTCCCATAGAGGTAGAGCTCTCCAAGAGCACCACTGGCCCCCCTTGACACAGGAATAGGCTCCTAGTGCTAGTCTCTTTCCCTTCCCTTGTGCCTTGCTCAGCCACCCCCACCCCTGAATTAAGCATATATTTCCAAAGAGCCTTGAACAGCATCTCTCTGAAGGCCCTCAAGGATTTCATGACTGCCAAATGGTGAAGCTCTGTATTACTTATAGGATGCCATAACTCTAAAGCCTGTTTTTGGGGAAGCCTAAAGCGTTGCAGAAACATTAACTACTTGATCACTCACAATGAGTAACAAAATAAAAAATGAGTGAGTCCATACAATTAAAGTACCATTTCACTTACCTGCGATACCATTTTATAAATTTTGGATTGTTTTAACTAACCAGGCATACAAGCTGATTTATATGAAGTCTGAATGCATTTTGTTAGCTTCCTGAGAGATGCGTTGTGGCCAGAAAACAAAAATGTAAGAAACACGGCTGGGATTTTTGTCTGCTTGGTTTTGTTTCTTTGTGTTTAGCAGATGCAAGAATAAATATTGTTCCACATTTTGAATAAAGCACACATTTCAATTATGACTGCATCTATCTGTACCTTAAGCTTGAAGTGCTGCAAGAAATGAAAACTCCCCTGACAAAATTCTTCATTCTAATGTTTTTATTTATAGAGAAAGTGATTACTCCTTTTCTAGCAAAGGGAGAAGTAAAGAACTAAAAGAAAATAAATATTTATATCCTGAATATGATGGACTGGAGATGACATTTCACCAAACCTTTGATCCATTAGTTATTGCATACAGTGATGATATTTGGACAACAAAATCATGTTGTTGAGTTAATCCACTATACTGGAAAGTACCTTGCAGGGATCTTTTCTATTGGACATAGAAATTAGCCCTTCCCATAGTAAAATTATTATTATTGCATGTAATTGTGAAACCAAAGGGCCATATTCCATGAGCTAACTCACATCCAAGCTTTTTAGCACAACTTTCAGATTCTTAACAGAAAAAAAAGTATTTCTAAAAATTCACATAACTTTTGGGGGTTAAGTTTTTCTGGATTCCTTGTCATTTGTCTCTACTTGAATTTGCTTCTCTTTCCATGAATTCTTGTATAAAATATAGTGACTTAGAAAGTGCAATCAACAAAAATTTTCTCTTGGTTTTGGAGAAGACAAAAACATTGCCCTGTAACTACAAAATGTTTCTTCCTATATAGAAGATACTAAAATTAAAATTGTTATTCCATGGCGTTTACAGCTGATTGGATTCCTCTGGCATCTCCACCTTCACTCACACTCTTTTTCTTAAATTCACACATCTAAAAGAAAAGAAAAGAAAATGCTGTTACACCTGAGGTATAATACAGCCACATCAGAAGTTGCGGTCAAATGATAAAGGAAAGGGCAATATTTGAAAACTTATACTTGCAACCCATTTGTTTCAGATTCAGAAGGGAAAGTATTTGAGGGTGAGGCTGCATCCATGTATTTACACCATTGAGGCTTTTCCCCTGCTGTTGAAAGTAACTCTCCAAAAACATATCTGTTTCAGGTTCCTATCAAGACAAAGTGGTTGATGCTTGATAGCATCCTCTCTTTCTATTCTGGATCCAGGCCAATTCCTATTGAAGTCACCAGAAAAAATCCCTCTGGCTTGAGCAAGAAGTTAAACTGGGGTCTCTTGGGGTTGTGGTATAGCCTTGGGCAAGATACAAACCCTCTGTCCCATAATTAATCTGTATGCTACCTTCCAATCTTACAGCAAGCCAAGTCAATACTGCATTTGGAGTGTGCAGTTCTTTTATGTTGCATTTCAAGCAGTTCAAAGCAAAGTCTTATTTTAGGTACCTGTATATAATTACAAATCTGAGTTCATCAGACATTAGAAGCAGATAAAATCTGTAGGGTACACAGGGATGTTAGAGAGTTGTTGGGGTTCTTTTTCTTCCTATAAGATAACTAACTTTCTGTTTACTATATTATCTGGAAAACGGACAGCATAAGATAGGGACTGGTTAACAAAGAATAATAATAATTTTCATGATATTTACATTTTTTCCCTTATGATAACTTTAAAGTTATGACACATGGATGCCAAAATACTGCATTACATGTAATTTTTACAAAGTGAAAGTAAGGAAGGATGGATTCTACTTCTGATATGAGAAAAAATGCCCTTCATAAACTGAAAGCCTGTTCTTATGGCAAACACTCAGTTTTAGGCAAGAAAGTTTCAATGTCTGAGCAAATTTGTAGGAAATTAAAGTAAAATTTATAGATGCATTTTTTTATTTCAGTTGAAACATAGTTTAAAGGACAGAAAAATAATTGGGTCAATACTTGCTTACAATCCCAAGCTAAAGCTATATCCTACAAAAATCAGATCAAGCATAGAATCAGGTTTGCTGACCAAAATATTGTTTTTACGATGTGGGCCAGGTTTGATAGGTTAGGAGGATGTGAGAAAATTAGTAAGGAAACATTTAACCTTTGTTCCCAAACACCCAAGGTAAGTATCATAACCAATCCCTGAAATTTAGTCAATGTGGGGAATTGTGTGAGACTCATCTGACTAAATGAATGTTTACTACACCGACACAAATATCTGCGCTTAGGCTTTTTTATAGTCAGCAGAGATCTGGCCAACAGTTGACGGATATGTCTCATCCTAAACTAGATGCCTACAGTTGGTCAGACTAATTTTGCCCTATGTGGCACTGACCATATTTAGTCTACTTCCACTGACTACAGATGGTGACTAGATAACCTGTGTGACTAGCTCAGATGTAGACATCTACATTGCAGAGACTAAAAAGTGAGATAAATTAATATTGGCCCTTGTGATACTGTGAACATAGTTTTTGTAAGATTCACTCGTATGTTAAACAAATCTAATAGAAGAGACTGAGCAAGGCATAGTGTAAAACAGCCAACTGATTATGTTACTTTCTTGGAATAGGAAAGATCTTGAGACAAATCTTTCTTCTTAATTATTCAAAGCAAGGAGAGAAATTACTATATTTTACATCCTATCAAACTCTACTAACCACGGGGCTACCATAGCTACTATTCTGATGTGAACGGCATTTAAAACTCTGGGAGATCACCTTTTCATTCCAGCAAAGTACAGAATTCATTTGAAAATCTCTAACAGTTCAAAGGGAAGGAAAAACTAGCTTTTGCTCATTTCAGTGCCACAGCTTTTTTCGTTACAGTCTGTGCCTCTGAGGCACATTTGAACATCTAACCCTTTTGATCCATCTGGCGGAATATATACACAGAGCGGGAGTAATTTAAAAGCATAGTTGATGTACTTTAATTTACACATTCATACAGCTTTTCGCTATCTGCTTAACATGGCACACCCTTACCCGGTCCCTTGGCACACTAATTGAACCAGCCTTAGCTTGCCTTAGAATTTTTTAGCCTTAGACTATGAAGGCTAAATTCAGAGATGATCTATGAGATGAACAGGGAATCCAGTGTGGATCTAAGGTGGTTAACATACCTAGCAAATTAAATAAACTTAGATTACCGCTAGAGTTATTTCATCTCACAACTATAGTTACTTTAAATTTACATAAAACTTGATTCCTGAAGGTGGCAGCATCATGAGCAAATCGATATACAGCCTTCAATGCAAGCAAAAATCCAGAACATGACCATGTAATTATAAGTGTTAATTTAACAGTAGAGCCACATATGACCTTTTGACATGTATAACTGAGAGTGAGTTCTGTGCTAGCAGTTGGTTGGAGTTTTGCACTGAGTATTTCAGATGTTTTTCTCTTGAGCTGTAAAACTAAAAAAGAACATCCTTCCCCTTAGATGCCTGCTAGCATTTCATGCTACTGGTCTTCATGAATTATTATAAACATTAAATACCAGAAATGGTGAATTTTGAATATTTTTGACCTGATTCTGTATTTCACAAAGGTAATTTTATATAACACAGGCACTGTAAAAGGATTCACACTATAGATGGACTGTCTTCTCTGTCCACATTAATGTGAACACTGTAGGGAGTCCCCATTTACCTACAAATTTTGGGGTTTATTTTACTTTATTCTTTGTTCTTACTAGCTATATCTGTGTTATGGAACAAGGAGGGGATAAGGGTTTCATCCACCATTGTCCCTATGTATACAGAGGCATGAATCACCCATTTTTACATAAGCACAGTTTTTTTAAACTGCCTTTGGTAGCGAACACCTGAGATCATACTGAAATCAGGAGGGGAAAAATTCTACTAAACTTAAAGATTACAGGCTAAACCTTTCATTTAACTAGAGATAAATCTGAAAAAGCAGAGAAGAGGTGTAGGTAATTCTTGCAAAGTCTCTGGGACAGCCAGAGAGAATCTCGCTCTGCCCCCAAAGGAACACAAGCTTTACTCCATCCCCAGCTCCTCAGAAAAAACAGGCTTTTCAGAGAGGGCGAGTCTAGCTTTCATACTTGGGTAAGCATGGTGAACCACCCCATGCAGGGTGGCACAGCTAAGGGAAATCAAGCAATATGTGGGCACGTTCCCCAGTGCTTCCTCCTGGAAGAAAGAATTTGCATCATTCCTTAATAATGGCTACACCTAAATGTTGCAAACTCGCCCTTAGTTCTTCCTAGCCGTGTTCTGGTATGCAGAGCACATTTTCCAGTCCGACAGGACTCCCTCCCCTCTGTAGTGGAGGCCTCTGGCTGGCAAGTTCCCGGAGCGGAAACCTCCCTACCGATGTTTTGCGTTTGGGTCTCGGTCAGCTGGCGAGAGTGGCCTGGCTTCCCCACACCTCTGCCAACATCCTGCTCTGCCAGAGGCACACAGCAACCCAGCCGGCTGCGCCAAGCACACACTATTTAATTAGAAAAAGCATTTAGGAGAAACCATGCCTTTAAAAATGTTGAAATAGTATGAATAATACTTAGCTTACCTGCTTGTCACATGTTTTTTTCCACATCGAAATCCTTTAGAGGGTTTGCCTCTGTCTTGCTCGATCTTACATCTGTCGGTGATGAGATGGGTAAAATGCCTTTTCTCTCATGTCGGAACCAAGATTCTCTGCATTTTCAGATTGTCTGTCTTCTAATGCTTCCCAAACCTGACCAAACTAGTCTAAGCAAGTCCCACAGGGCAATACTTCAAAAGGCTTTTTTTATGCTTAATTTTAGTATTGCAATTTACCCTCATTATTTTTAGTTCCTACAGCAAGCATTCCCTGTGCTAACAGATAAGCCAGGAAGAGTTTAACTAACAGCTCTGTAAAAACATGTGTGTAACCTCAGTATAGTCAGGATAGCTGCTATTGAATATTCTACACTCCTGTAACATCTGCAATATTAGCGCAGATGAAATAACACCGGTGCTGACAGCCTGCTGTTTGTGTTGGGGAGTTCCTGATGCAGCTTCTTTAGAATTTCACTCCAAGATTATTTTTTTATCAGTTCTCTCTGGCAAAAATGCAACTGTGAGAGATCCCCTGCATCACCTCTGGCCCCAGCTCTGCCAAGGCAGAATTAGCTCATCCCTGGTGCAGTTGCACTATCATCCGTATTATAGCTGTGGTTTTGTTTTCACCTGGGCTCCTTTGCACTCCAGACGTGCTTGTAGACCAAGACGTGAGGATAGCATGTCAGAGTGTATCGCAAAGAAAACTGGAATGGCTGAGCTCAGCTAATGGGAAGTGTTACTGACCAGCCATTCTGAATAATCAGAATAAAGAATAATAATTACAGTGAGATTTTAAAATATATACATACAACAAAGGGCAAAAGTTAATCTGAGTGGAAATGAGGCCTATGACTTCCTTCTGTTTCTGAAATTAACATAGACTTGAAAAAAGAGCCCTGAGTGTAACAGGGTGTGTAAACTGGACTGTGCCCAGACACAGCAGGGTCCATCTCTAGAACGCAGTCCTTCCTGCACACCCTTCTTGCAATAGCTGTTTGTCTGTCTTCTACCTCTGTATCCACTCATCTCTGGTGACTGTCACACAAAGGCAAGAATCCCAGATGTCTATTCCTCCTTACACTCCTTTTTCTCTAAAGAGCAATACTTCCAGAAATCTATTTTCTCAACTTCTACCCTGAGCTTTCACCCAGGGTATGACTAGATAAGCCATAAGTGCTTTACAGACCATTCAGATCTACCTGCAGGATAAGAAAGGTCATATAATTAGCTGCTGCTTAAAAGCTTTTCCAATGATTGATTTAAATCCTTGTATTTTAAAATTATTTTAAAGTTTTGCCTCTTTTACATGCCAGATGCAAGTATTATCACTTATTTTGATGAGTGGAAATGAATATGTATTTGGGGAAAAAAAATCAATGCAATTGCACAATGAGAGCCTTGGAGCCTTTCCAGCATTCACAGGTTAAAGATGTCCAAGGGTGTTTTATAAAAAGGTAAACGGAAAGGTACATGATCTGTTAGTCATAAGTAAATAGTTCTACCATTACATCTGGTTGCTGCGCCTCAAAAAAAATACTCACTTTATTTTTGTGACAATGTGAAAGTACCTGGAATTCATCGCAGACGTGTTCTCCAGTTAAAATTATGAACAACAACGCCTGATGTGCAAAGATATAAAAACATAATGAAGCCTTCATATAAAAAAATATTCTTAATGCACATGCCTGTGCTTGATCACCTAATACATATAAACAGATACTTCCAAACTGTGAATATTTCCTTTTATTAACTTTGGAGGACGAAGGTGTACTGCATAGGATTTGTGTGTTCTAAAGCACATTTGGGCTTCTGCTTTTACAGACTTTACTCAGAGAAAGCCTCCAAATGAGGTGCTTCAATTGTATCTGAATCTCCAGATATTAAATAGATATTAGGCTTTCATGGGAACCGAGAGCGTCAGAAAATGGTTTTTAAATCAGGATGACTTGGCTTGGAAGTTTACATTGGCTTCTGTCCAAGCAGAAAGATCCAAAAGAGCAAATTACGCCTCCACACCCAGTTAGAAAGTCTGCAGGTATTAAGTTGTTTGTTAAGTACAGTCATTGCGTTAGTAATTTTAGCCGTGTTTGTTCTTTGCGGAAGGCAACAGGCTCTTCCAGATAGTTTCAGAACATGGCAGGGCAAAACTTGATCTTATTAAAACTAAGTTTCTACATGAACTGTTGTTTCTTGCTTCCCAGGTTTCTTCTGCTCGTCTCAGCCAAAATTATTGCTAATGTATCTTTCTCTGTGAAATATTTTTTTACAAATATTTATTTTAGACATAACACTAAAATCCTTTGCTTTAGAGAAAACAAGCAAAATCACAATGTTCACAGCAGACTCCCTTGCGTCATGGGCCTGTCTTCTTATCCCTGTTATTTTCTATTTCTTTTAATTGGAAGAAAAACTATACCTCTTTCTTGCTGAAAAGTTTTGCTATTTTTTTTTTAAATTTAAAATAAAACATGCTTGCACAAGGTCAGTAAATCAGATCAATGCTTTGTAAGGTTCCTTACCTTACCAAAGACTTCTGGATTTCAGGATTACTTAAATCTGTAGCTCAATTCTGATCAATCAATGCCTTATTATGGAAGCCTGGCCAGAAATATTTATTTTTCTGAACAGATTTGGCTTCAGAAAACAAGGTTGACCAAATGATTACAGTAATAATCATATGTTTCATTTGGCCCTTTGCTGTTGTACCTGGAAATTGCTCTTGGAACTTCAAAATGAGTGAAAAGGTCTAGAGCTGTTGTCTTTCCTCCATAAGAGCAATGGAACATCCCAGCTAGTTTCAGTGAAGTGCAAGACTTATTCCAATTCACAGAGGTGTAACTGGAGGTAGAGTTTAGTTCAAAGGCTGATATACATGCAACCTACAAGCCCAGCTAGTTCCTCTGGCTCAGTGGGACTACTCATAGGAGGAGGAAAAGCAGGATTGCATTTTGCAGAGGGAAACATTGCTTTAACTCTTACCGTATTAAACCACAACACAACCCAGGGGAAGTCTGTTATGCAAGTGTCTACAGTCCCTAGCAAAGATAACCTTCCAAGAGGAGGACTCCAGCGCAACGCAGTGCTCTCAGTCACCCATGTATCTTCAGGGTGTCTGCAGACTACTGGCTTAACCTTATGAGAGATGTAGCTGATGCAACCGGACATGCAGGAATTGCAGGCACAACTCTCTCAAACTTCCTTTGCCTTGCGTACCGCTGCAAAATTGCTGTGCAGACTCCTACCCCCTCACCGAGGAGCTCAGCTGTCCCTCGGGCTCAGTGACTACTGCTGACACTGGCTAGGGTGGTTTGAATTATGCCAGCTCTCAGAGGTGATTCATCCTTCTTGTGCCCATGTCCCCAAGCATGCTCAAAATCAGCATATTTCAACCTACATATGGTTTGTAGGCTCAAAAATGTTCAGCTGCCGTTGTTGTGGGTCGTATGGTTACTTTCCGAGTTTAAAAGATGTGAATGCCTGCTTGCTGGCTAGATTTTTAATCTGCAAATGGTAGGATAGATTTTCTTTTGCCTTCTCGTACCTCTGTAGAATTTCTCGTAAATTCAGCTGCAGCATAGACACTGGAGCTTGTTTTGCAAGCTATGCAGAAGTGGGCTGGTAACATATCTAAATAAGAGCGTAAGCCTTGAGGCTTCTTTTCCAGCCAGCTGTCAAAGCTTTGAAACTATCATATGTTTAAGGCACTGAAAGGACTGTGGAACATGAGCCTGATGGAATGTGTGCTATTCATTTATCTCTGGAAGTTTACATGTCCTGCTTGATGAATTAAAGTGACAAAGTGACGAAGTAAGACATTAAAGAAGCTGCAACGGATTAAGAGGCTCTGCAATTGTACAAGCTGCTTGAAAGCTTGAGTTCACCAAGTAAAACTTTGTTTTTTCATTGAAAAGGCTTTCAGGAATGAACAGCTGAACTTGTACTTGGACAGATTGCACCCTGATGGTGCTCGACTCCAGTATGATTTAGAACAACTGCTCTAGAAAAGGACAGTATTTTCCATTAAATGGATAGTTTGAGCACTGAAGCCATAATGTGAGTAGGTGCCTGGCCCTGTGTCACAGAGGAAGGGTGTCAGGAGAGGGAATGAGCCACATGTACACCCTAACCACAAAATCATCCTTCTCTCTTTTTAGGAGTCAGATTTAGCTTTGTGATAAATGTCCACAAAGATCTGCAGATGATTGTGTGACCAATCTGCAGCTAATACTGCATGTGAACAGCCTGTGTTGCTAACTACTTAGGATTTAAGAGCAGTTCATTCAAGAATCTATTTGCTTTGAATTTAGCCAAAATGGCAATGTGATGCTGCAAGGGCAGTGCAAAAACCGATGAAGAATTCATTTAAACATTCAAAAGACAAGTTTAGAGTTGAAGATGCCATGCAGTTCACTTAAGTCATACAACATTGCTTCTGTAGTTACACCATGGAGAATAAATTCTGTAAGTGGAAAAATATCTGTGCAGGGATTTCTTCAGAGGGATGGAAAGCCAACTCACTGTAGGCCTCTAGCTGATGCTCTTATTTTCTAAATGTCATCATCCTGTGCTCCCTCTGTAGTCACTGGGAGAAGATAAGCGTCTCTAGCAAGCAATTGAGATCTTGGACGCTCTGATTCATTTTCTACAAGTGTCTTCCTCTCCACTGACTGCACAGGGAGACTGTGGTCCTATTTGATTTATTCCAGTTAGGTGCATAAGTTTAGATGAACAAAAGGTTCCTTCAGAATAGTCAGGGGAATTCAAATGTATTCTTCCTTCTTTGTTTCCTTTTTTGTCCTGGAAAGCAAGTTATGCAGAATTTGTATTTAAAATATGTGTATTCTCTTCTGCATATAAGAAAGACATATAGACTGGGCACAATATCCTTTTCTCACAGAAATAATAAGGAGTTTTTTTATTATTATCCTCAGCTGCACTAAGACCTTACCCCAAAGATTTTGGGAATGGCTTGGGACCACTAAGCTCTTTTCTTTTTTAGCCATAAATCTTATGTTCCTACAACTGGAGTTTCCAGTCTTACTGATGTACCCAGTTTAGGGGGTGGCAGGAGACAAAAAGCCACCTCCTCCTCCTCAGATATGTTTGTTGCTTTTCTGCATACTTCCTTCTGGGACAAGGAAGCTCTCTGAGGGATCACTTTTCTACTGAATGATTGCATGAGGAGGAAAGGAGAACAGAGAGCAAAGCAGACTGTGACCTGGTGCAAGGGGGAATGATGGCGGGTAGAAAGGAAATGGCACAGGAGTGTTTGGATAGAGTCTAACATCCCCTCATCAGTCACTCTTACAATGACAACCAGTTACTATGAGTTTTTGAATGGCTGTTGCTCACCTCTGCCACTTCTCTGAAAGTCTGCTGTTGGTAGTGTGTAATCGGACATCTACATATTTAAGTCTAATTGCATAGTTCAGATGCAAAGAGAAGGAAAACAAGAAGCTCTTGATTAAAAGATGGAAACCACTTTTGTAAACAGAGACTGAGGAAAAGGTCTGAAGCTCGTGATATCTTCTTCTAGGAGGAAAAGGGAGTTGTGACTGTTGCTGGTGTTACCACTAGTGACGGGGAGCAGAGAGGTCCATAGGTATTTTTGTGTGCCTTAATTTTGTACATGAGTGAAAGATTTTGACATTAGAGGGCTCTTTGACTTCACTAAACTAAGCCATAGCAAGACTCAGAATCTGGAATCTGTATGCTGGAGAAACACAAGCTGTAAATGGAGTGCCAGTTTTTCAGGTGGAAGTATAATAAATATTAAACAAATAACCAGGGGAAGCGATGAAATCTCCAGCATGCAAAGTCAAGACCAGGTATATTTCTGAATTATGTACTCTGTTTCCAAGGCATGGCAAGTAAAATTATTGTAATGGTCCCCTCTAGCCTTAAAACATATGAACTGCTTCCTCTGGTGTAGCAATCTAACTCAGCGGGCCGAGGGGAGAAGGAGTTTATTATGCCAGCTGCTGCTGCTGTACTTAAAACCACACCCCAAAGGAAAGGTGCTTGAGAGGAAATTGGTGCAGTAGGTTAATGAAAGGCAACAGTGACCAACACAAAGAGGATTCACCTATACTGCTCTCTGTACGAGTACCATTTGCACCAGCAGGGGCAGGAGGACCAGGAGAAGCATCTGGGAAGCTGAGGTTGAAAACCAGGATTTAGGAATGTTCTTCCATTGGTGGTGGCAGCCCAACCCTTTTGCTTGCTACGCCTGTGCAGAGGCACCAGCCAAGTACCACCTTTCTTGAAGGCGGTACCTTTATTTTCCACGAAAAAATACCAAGTGCAAACTCACCTCACTGCAGCCACCACAAATTACTTATTTGCATATTCCTCAAATTTTCACAGATGGCCTCCACCTATTCAAAAACTGGTTGAACCTGCACTCTATGCCTTTCTAAGGTGAAGTAGCAAATCTGAAGTGATTTAGAAAAATATGAAGGTTTTGATGACCTTTCCTCAAATCATTTCAACTTTATGGTAAAATGAGACTTCAAAATGTTAATTTTTTTTCCCGGTATAAATGCAACAGTTAATATTTTTCAGCCATTTCTAGTGATCAACAGCAAAGAAAAGCAGAAATAGTGTCCATAGTGGGAACTGGTTTTGGTAGGGGTTTTTTTGAAGGATTGGCTGTTTATTCATGATAAATCAGGACTGAATTGTAACAAGATTCTTAGGAAAACTGTTTCTGCCCCTAATCTATGGCTTTGGTGTAAACAGAAGGAGCTATGTTCACTGAAAAGAATGACTGCCTGTTTTTTGCTTTCTTAGCAATTTCCATACCAAACTGCCTGCTGTGTCACTGTCTTTCTCAGCAGTTTCCTAAATCCAGTTGTACCAGTAGAGTGAGGTTGATTTATTTCCCTTCTTTTAGCTTTTTTGACAACTGCTAAGTAAAGAACTATTAGGTTATTTTAGAGGATCATGTGTTTTACACAAAGAGAAACAATAGCATTCATAATATGCAAAGTTCTCCTATAAGCTTATTAGGGGCACCTAGTCCCATTATCCAAAATATACATCATTCCTTTATCCTAACAGTGTGTGTGTGTGGGGGGGTTATTTCTCATAGATTTTTTACATTTCTGGTTTTGTCTGTTGTTCCTTTAAAGTCTGCAATATCTGAGCAATTGCTTAGAGGGGAAAAAACAAGTATTTCTTTTCAAGAAAGATTCTGTTGCACACCACATAAAAGTTTTCTTTTTTCTCTATTGTTATTACCATTATTAATACCATCACTTCTAATATAAAACATTTATACTGTACTGTAATTTTTATAAACATGATGAAAATGAAATCCTCTTTCCCAAAGAGTCTTGCCATTAATTAACAAAAAAGATAGACACAGTTACAGTTAGACCATAGTCCAAAGATGGGAGGGCAAAAAGAATACATACATATATATATATATATGTATGCATTTATATACATTAGCAGAGTGGCGTATCCTTGCACAACATGCAGCATCCTGTGCATTGCTTCCTAGAACTGCGCTCCCCTACTCAACCCAAAGTCCATGCTTTGCTGAAGTGCACCTAGGGGTCACACACCTTTCTAAAGGTAGTTTGGCAGACCTGCACTTCTCATGCACACAGCTGAAACAGTGGAGGGAAGCATTCTGCCTTGCCAGAGTTTAGCTTATCACCTTGGATGTGGGGTACAGAAACTGTTTATCGGTTTCCTGAGTGACTGGCTGTTTTCTTAGGTGTGTGCCTGTACTCAGTGTGCTATAAAGCCACACCTCTCCATTTTCACCACTCTTATTCCCTGTCTAATTACATGTGCAGTGTCATACTCTTGAGAAACCAAGTGGATAACTTGCTAATGTCATGGCAACTCTTTCTTTTTTTTTTTTTTTGTTTGGTTGTTGCAGCATTAATTTTATATCTAACAATGACTAAGACATTTTTAGTGTTTAATCTTTGCTTCTTCTGACAACATCCTTTATTCATCACGGCCATAAAGGCATAAACTGCCAGTAATGATTTACTTTTTGCAGATAAAAACAGTAGTGTGAAATCCAGTATTTGAAGACTTATCCTTGTCCATAATACTTGTTTTTCTCTTGTTGGCTTCACTTTCTCACCTTTGGTCTTTGTGTATGAAGAAACCCAAATGGTTTAAAACTATCTTAGAAGCTCAAAGGTGGCAATCTGTGGGTCAGTGGCATGTGGGTTTTTTTAAATTTGCTACAAGAGGCAGCTTTCTCTCAAGGTCAAAGTTTAGTACAACCCTAGCTGAGGAATGTATGCAGGGGGGAGATGAGGATGACTGAATTCAGCCAAGTGGCGGGTAATTTAATATTGTCTGGAGTTATACAGGTATCTCACCATCTTTTGACAGATGCATGGTGTTTATACATTCCCATTATATTCATTAATTTGTCAATGTGTGTTCAAGTACGCTGTCATATTTCATGCACGCATAGATGTACCAAATGATCAGAAACAGCACCTGGAATAACTTGCATATCTTCCGTAGCATAGTGGCGAGGGAGCTCTCCTCAGAGAGGACACCAGAAGAGGAAGCTGTAAAGGTCTGGAGGGCGAAGTTCCCCCACTGTGTGTGCACGGTGACAAGGTCTGCCCCCCTGAGGGAAACCCCTGAGGCACCCTCGGAGATGCCATGGGGGTCAGCCCCAGTCCCTGCAAGTATGTACTGACACATATGTGTGTCAGTGATATGTAGCAGCCACTAATGAAAAATGGCCACTTTTAGATATGTATGGCTCAGGTCTTAACCATTATAGCCAAAATGCCATGCAAATAAAATCAGAAAAATCTGTATCTGGTTTAAAAGGGTTTTCTGGAGGCAATTTTCCCGCATAAGCCACCAGAAGGGGGAAAACAAGAAAAAAAGAAAATAGTCAACATGGAGAACACATATTTCTCCAGATTTTCTAGTATACCCACAATGATTTTTCAAGTGATTTAAAGTAAGCATGACTTTAAAAATGCAATGTGTCCTTTAGATGACATCCAGAGGGAGAGTGAGCACCTGACATCAGTTTTTGCAGTCCCATTGGCTCCCCCCATGCACCGAGGCAGCCCTAGCATCACTGTGAACCTTGGGAGCTGCAGCTGCTGTGGTGGGCTGTATCTGGAAAAACTGAGAGGAGACAACAGAGAGCAAGGAGTTTTAAGAGGTGCAGTAAAAAATGTGTTAATTAAATCGGAGAGCAATGGGAACAGAAACTTTGCAGAGGGGCAACGCCTTTCCTCCATGTCATGATGACCAAACTAGAAAATTACTCTCTCGAGATTCCAGAAGAAACAAAACAAGGTTGATTTTGTGAGAGAGACCTGGATAATGCAAAACTTTGTAACAAACCTAAATATCTGCATTATATACAGAATTAATGGAAATTAAGACAAATGTTTTTGGAAGAAGTATTTTACAAGAGAAGCTTCTATAAATGCCAAAGTGGGTATTTGCTTGCACAGAATCTCAATTGTACATGTAATCCCAGTAATTGCTTCCTTCTAATTAGACTTGTAATAGGTACCCAACCCAGTCTAGGTGTTCTTCAGCAACTTGTCTGAGATGTCTGTGGGCTAGATTGCAACAGAAACTGACACAGGAATGATGGGGCAACACACAGTGAGCCTGTCCATCACTAACTGACCAGTGCAAGGGTCAGCCACATCTTCAGTTCACACACAATTTGAAACTCAGGTACCGATAAATCCCACCTGCCTGACTAAGCACCCACCCGTCAAAGCTGTAATATTAGAAGCACTGTCACTTTGACTTTCTAAATAGAAAGACCCATCTCTGGAGGCTCACCTTTGAGTTGTCTTGAGCAGGTGACATTCTATTGGCTATACATGTATTTGTGATGCTTACATTACGCAGGCAATATGAATTTAGGCTTTGGAGGGATATAAAGGAAAGGTGGTCCACAGAGCAGCTGTGATAAGCTATGGAAAACAGGCTGTATCGTACCAGTAGCAGACAAACAGTTTACTAAATGCTGCTCAGCCTCTGGTGAACTACTTTAGGCCCTGTGGGGACTTATTTCTTGGATTTAGGGATGTGCGAAATCTCCACCATCTGTTCTTCAGCAGACCGTTTGCAAAGCCTAGCAAGGATGGCTGTTCCAGGTCTTCTGCTACAATGTTCAAATGCACCTGTGTCAGGAGAATAAATTAAAAGCATGATTCACATAATTTAGGACTTTGTCTTCATGAATCTGTGTGCAAGACTCTTGTACAGTCATTTCTTGCTCTCCTTGATTACATAAATTGGGGAAACCCATTTCACCTACAGAAGCAGATTTCCCCTCGTGGGACCTGTGCCAGCGTTCAGCCAACTCAGAGAGAGCCTTCTGCATGAACTCAATAGTCTCTGGGTCAGTCAATTCCCAGAGATGAAAGACAGAATCCAGAACAACTGGAGAGATAAAACAAGCTGATCTTTATTTCCAGCAACACACCATCTTCATCTTTAATGGTGCATAATGACTGTTATTTACAGGGAAGGCTGACTCTTGATTAAAAGAGAAGTTTAGTAGTCATTCTTAGAAGGTATGCACTTTATTTTGTTGTGTAAGTCCTCATTGTTCAGTAGAATGTCAGTGAATGACCTAGAGAAGGTGACTAATGAACGACTACTTGCTGCTTCTCATAATAGAGGGCATTTAGTGAAATAACTAGTCCTCATGTTTAAAACAACAGAAGGAAGAGCTTTTTCACATTGCACATAACTAAATCCGAGGAACTTGTTGCCAGAGGATGTTTTGGTGGTATAAAAGCGTTAAAACAAATTAATGGAAGAAAGGTGCATCAAATACTATTAGGCATAGCTGTATGGATGCAATTTCCAGCTCATGAAGTTCCTAACCACCAATGAATCTTCTGGGAGTTCCTTTCTGAACTTGCCTGTTACACTAAGTGCTCTTGGCCACTCTCAAAGGCAAGCTGTTAGGCTAGAGGGAACTTTGGTCTGGTGTCTATGGCTAGTGATGTGATACGTTCTTATGTCATTGTCTCCGCTTAATATTTTTATTAATACATCTTACAAATTCCGTATACATGCATACAATATGCAAAGATCTTTGGCCAGATATAATGTTTTATAGGCTTTATCTGAAACGTAAAAGCAGATGCCTGTGTTACTAGTGCTCATAGAAAACTAGAAAATAACAATGCTATTGCATTAAAGAACAAGATGTGTAACATGTTACGTGAATAGAATGTAAAATGGAAGTATCACGTTATGGAAAACACTAAAATAGGTACTTCAGGCTCAACCCTGGGCATTGGCTTTTTCCCCAAGAAAATAAATAATAAATCTGACATCTTAAAATATTTTTTTGTGGAGGTTTGTGATCTTTTCATAAAAGCTAGTTGTTGAAATTGAAAGAACAGGGATAACTACTTAGGAATTCAGTATTTTCTATTGGTCACCGAGTATTGAAATACCATCTTCAAAGGAAAAAGAAAATAACCTTAATTTTACTCAGTGATTTCCATATCTAATTATGAATTTTTAATAAAGCACTGTATTAGAGAGATGGTTTTGACTTTACTAGTTATTGCTGCCAATGGTGACATTTTAATGATGATTGCTGAAGCATATTACTTCCACTTTCTCATTGCCTCAACACACAGATGCAGGCTACACCAAAAGATCTGCTCTGAAGAAAAAGTCATGGGTATCCATGCACCAAAATAATTTAGAGGGGCAGGGCAGCACGTGAAGTCATTATCAATTTAACGATGACTAAGGCAACAAAAACATCCAAGCAAACGGCTACTTTTTCAGGGGCCCGGTTCATACTTGAATAAGGCTGGATTCAGAATGTCTTTGTGCTATTAGTCATGCAATTCACACAGCAATCACTGCCTGAGCAGTCAGATTAGACAAGAAACTGCATGCTTTGCTGGTGGCTCACATACCTGCTCTATACAGTCAGTTGAAAAGAAGCGATCACACTCCCAGTAGTGTCATGACAGCTGGTTTGTTAGTCCTGTGGAAGCGTAAATGGTCCCTGAGCCTCAGCAAAGACCACAGATGAAGACCGCTGACCATGCCCTGCAGCAGCATATACAAATATCTGGTCATTGCTATCTAAAGCCTGTGTTGGGATTTCCATAATCGCCTTCAAGCATACTCCATTAATTAGAGTGCAGGCTCTAAGGGCTAGAAGGAAAAGCGCTGGTTTCCTTTCTCTCATCTGTGCCTCCTTTCTTCCCAGGAAGAGGGGGCAGTTAAGGGATTAGCCCTCCTCCCACCACACACGAAGGCATTGCCAGGAGCATCCACTCAGCAAAACTCCTGCTATTTCTTCTCTAGCTCCACTGCAGCAAGAGCTGGAGGGAGAGCAGGCCTGTCTCTCTGTCTGTCTGTCTGTCTCCCACATGACTTGCAGGTGGAAACAGATGGCCAGAGCTGGGAGAGAGAGATCTTCTCAAATGATGCTAGAAATAGAGGTGGAACAAGGGACCATACCAGATAGCCTAATCTGGTATTTCATTGCTAATTAAAACCAGAAGCAAGCGAGTGAGTACGTATGAAATACTAAGATTGACAAGCAGCCTGTCCTGAGGTGTGACTGATGCTAGCCAATGGAGATTAGGATGGGAAAAGCTCATTAAAATGCCCTGCCTTTTTAAACCCATGGGTGAAAAACCTTAAGATGTCTCCTCTAAGCTGCCACCCAGAGTTAGGCAAAGCATGCCGGTGTTGTTGCAGGTGCCCAGCTCTAGTGCCACTCCTAACGCACAGCCCTCCTCAGACACATCCTCCTCACCAGTTCTTGCCTTCAGCACCCTCTTGTCTGCCCATCCAGCACAGCAGCTTTCAGCGGGGAGGATCCAAGTTCAGAACTTTGCAGGCTGTCTGAGATAACGCAGGCATCCAGACAACCAGAATTTTGCTTGAGCCGAGATGGGAATGTGACTTTCAATCACATCCTCTGGGCAAGAGCGGAAAAAAAAATTGAAAGTAAAACTAGGGTGGGAGCACTATGCTTCAGGGTTTTACTTGCCTTTGGGTACTGAAAGCAGTAAGACTGCATAACAGTATAACATTGCTCAGGGTTTTGACTCCATGGATGTGGATAAATGCATCATATGTATTTATCATTTACATGTGGATTAAATACAACATATTTAAATAGGGATGGTGAGGTTCTTGTGTGAGTTTCCATATACATTCCTGGCTCATTTGGGGCTGATCACGGACTTCAAATATATATATATAAAAATATATATATATTAATATTTGTCTAGAAAATCCAAATTATCCTGTTATGAATGCTGAGCTTTTCAAGCTTTTACACAGACCTTATCCTTACTGTTTACTTCTCCAGTTAAGTGGTATGTGCCCTTGCATGCTCTCCACCTGTGAAGACAGAACTGCTGCAGCGTGCATGAAGTAGCACTGCCATTCAGAAAATAGCTTATTTTGAGGCAAGATGGGAAATTTTAGCTGCAACTGATATCAAAAGGCCAAACACACATACCCTTGTGCCTTACTAATATCCCCTTGTAGAAAAGTGAAATGTCAGTATAGAGTTTTCTTTTTTTTGAGAGAACAAACTGCAAAATTGAACCAAGTACCTCACATTTTAACAACACTGAAAGTCAGTGAAATTATTCCTAAAGCCCAGAAAAAATTCTCCTTACCATGTGCAAAAAGTTAGCATGTCAGCTGAGAGAGACACACAGGAAGAGTGAAGAAGGGCTCCAGACACAGTTTTATAACTTTGTCCTTTATGCCCAGGCATGTTTCTGCTCTTCCACTTGCTTATCTGAAGTCAAACCTGTTGAAAATGATACCTCACTTTGCATCACCTAAAGCAAATTCACCTTTAAATCATGTAAGTGTAGGGGTTCGTGCTTTAGATTGCCAGGCCAAGATCTTCTGGTTAGTTGTGGGGTTTTTTTTTAGTGGCTGCTGAAGTTAGACTTTTAAAATCATCATCTTCTGAAGTAATGCTGTGGTGCTGTTACCCAACTCAGTTTTCTAATTAGCAGGCCTGATTTTAGCAGCACTAATCTGGTGATGCTTGATATGTTTGAAAGTCATGCCACTTACATGCTTGGACATGACTTCACAAGCCTGTTACTTGGTATGAGCTTTTAGAAATGTTGCCTGAAGTTGAGCCTCCACTTGTCACAGAATTGGTCCTGGGTAGCTCCAGGTTGCTCCTACAGCTCCTAGAGCTTCTTTCTTTTCTTGCTTCTTGGCTTTTTTCTCCCTTAGATCTAGGATTATAATTCTTCTTTGTCCCAGTCCAGCGGTTATCTGCAAGCAGAATAGCTCATGTGATTTCTAATGCATTTTCAGTTAAAATATATGGTAAAAGCAAATTTTCCAAATTACTATTAATGTTTTACTCTTTAGCCAATGAAAAGCCTGATCTAAACAGCAAAATATAGAACACAATTCAAACATTAGGACTTAGTTTTATTTATCCACATTGGTTTAGCCACCCTAGTAGTCCCAAAATCTAGCTTTAACTTCCTTCACGCACACTTACCTCTTTTTGAGTTTGGGTTTTTTTTGGACTTCTGTGGATATAAGCTTTTGGCATTATTTAAATTCCAGAAATGTAATCAGATACCACTAATTAGCTTTCATATAATACTGCTAATTCAAAAAAATAGAATTTTTTTTTTTATTTAATAAGCTACAATAGATGCAAGATGTTTGGAAACAAATATGTGTAGATATTTTATTAGAAGGTTTTGTAAAGTACTACACACTCTCTGAGGGAAGCAGAGGGATGATGTTCCTGAGATGCTACTCTTTCTCTGCTCTGCTTCTTTGTACACACTGTGTATATACCCAAATCCATACATGGATATATGGGACATAATATCACCTGAATAATTATAGGCTTGGTTTACGGCATCCATATAGTGAATATATCATTTATTCAGAAACTGTGGTATTATACTGACATATAAAAATAATTTAAATTGCATGCTCAATTCAGAGGGCAGAAAGGAAAGCAGGATTACAAATGGAGAAGTGGAGTTCTGACTGGTTTAAAATACTGACTTTAGATTCAAAACTCTTTTTTAAAAAAAATGTGTATCTCTCTTCTGCACTGCAAGCTCCTCAGAAGGGAGAGCATGTCAGTATGATTTACTTAACAACAAACACAATGGAGCCAGACTCTGAGGGCAGCTTCTGGTCAGTCTGTGCACTACTGCAACACACAGGTCCAATCATACGAGTTATGATGTGACTTCAGGTTGATTTTGATGCTCAATACGATACTAAACGCAGCATCGCCCTTTAATAAAACACACATTTCATGGCTTCTGACAGATGTTTCAACTAACATTACAATCTTAAATTCTGATAATCTTTCATTATTTATCTAGCTGCCTATATGTATGTCACAGGTACTGCAAAGACCAACTCTCTAATATTTTTTAATGAAGCAAAATGTTTTATGAAATAATTCTGGAAGCATACTGGGTTTTCTTCACATATTTTTTTTACAAATCTTCTTTTTAATTTTTAATGCATTTTAAAGTAAGACTGATTGCTCTCAAGTGCTTCTGAAGTCAAACAAATAACATTGTCCCCTTTACTCCTGAATCTATGCATCTGTATTGTGAGTTTGGTTCTTTGTCTCCAACCCTACATCAGAACAGAAACTTGCAGTGGATTATGTCCAGAAGCCTCAAAATGCTGACAAGACATTGGCATAGCGCAGGAAAGTACATCATCTTCAACCATGCCCAAAACTAGTCAGGCAAGTTATCGGCTAAACTAGATTTATAAATTAACTGGTCTTCAGATAAAATGTTTAAGCCAATGTATTAGATTAACAAGAAGGAAGTTAATTATACATTGCAAGTGATGCTTTAATCATCATGAACTTTAAAAAAAACAGTAATATAAACCATTTATTTTGCACTGGCATTACCTTTTCTTACTGTCTGTATTAAACAGGTTTTCTTTCTCCTATTGTATCAGAACTTTTTATAATATTTTCTTTATTTAGTAAACTAGGAGAAATCAGACCACCGTAAAGGCAGCTTTGTTCTTTCCATGCAGCACCCCAGGTATTAATAACCTGCAGTGGTTCTGCCTCTGGCCTGTCTAACTTTCTCATACTAAGACCATTTCCTCCCTCGGCTCAGCAACAGGTACACCTCTTCTCTGGTTTCACTTCCCTGCTCCAAGGCTACTTGTCTTCATACCTAAAGTCTCCAAAACAACAGCTCCAATATCACCATCACAGGCTGAAGCTAGTGAAGATATGGATTCATGATGACTTTGCTAATCCCACCAGGAATACAAGATGTTCATCTTTCATTAATATGTACCATAAGTCTCTAGAATTATTGTTTTCTGTGATGCCTAAGTAAAATATGTGCAAAAGTTATTGAGTGTCACTTTCCTTTTGTTTGACTTTGATTTTTAAATAAAAGGTAGGCTAAGCTTTGTTTATTTAGAAATTCTCTCTCTGCCAGAAGGCCATTGCCTTCACCTTCCTCCAGCATTCCTGCCTCCTGCTCAGAGCTACTCTCTCTGGTGAAAGTGAGAAAGGAGCAAGGCACAGCCCATTCCTTACAAATAGATACTCTTTCACCAGCAACAAAACCAAAATCTAGTCTGGACAAATACCAGAAATGTTTTATACCCAACTGCAGCTACTGCTTTGGAGATCCATATGCTATGAGGCCAAGGCTAAGTACCCCTGGATCTTGCAGGAGGAAGTGGGAGATGCTGCATCTGAGCTGTTTCTGAAAACCAAAGGCATCAATCAGCAGTAAAACCCAGAAAAGGAAATTACGGTGGTCATCATGGATGCCCCATCCCTGGAAGTGTTAAAGGACAGGTTGGATGGAGCTTTGAGCAACCTAGTCTAGTGGAAGGTGTCCCTGCCCATGGCAGAGGGATTGGAACTAGATGATCTTTAAGGTCCCTTCCAAGTCTAATCTTTCTATGATTCTGTGATGATCATCTGCACCTTTAGAGGAATAATTTGTGAGACTGGCCATTGCATATGAAACTTGCCACCTGAGCAAAGATCTCTTTGATCTTGACTGGTCCTGGCTTGCTCCTACTTTCTCAAGCCTTTTTGATGTCTGTTACCCTGCCTTCAGTTCTTTCTTTCTAGACACTGAAGATAGTCTAAGTAAACTCAATGAGAGGAAAAAAAAATTCTGCTTATCCTCTTTTTCCCTAAGAGGTACAGTGACAGAAAGTGAGGAAGCTTGGGATGGTTCAGTAGTAAGTGAATCTAAACACATACCCACAGACATGTTAGCTCTTCACAGGTCTTCCACCCATGCTGATATTGACAAATCATTTTTCTTGAGGCTCTGAGAGCAAAATTAATTCTGTCTCCTGAATTAACTTGTCCTCAGGAGATAATAATCAGTAACAGAGGATAACTTTGGTGTTTGAGAGAGATGGGGAGGGCTGTGTGCCTCTAAGACTTTCTTGACTTTCCACCACAATACTTGGAGACCTCTGAAGAACTTCACTCATCAGCATCTGATGTGTTTTCTGATATCAGCTCCCAGCTGCTGCCACCATGGTGTTGTGCCAGCAAATTTTCTGTTTTATACCGGAAGTCTGTGTTTTGTGGCTGCAAATCTGCCTAACACAAAAAACTCAAGGGAGTGGCATGGTTTTCACATGGGTCTTGGAGAGTTCCTGGACCATGCAGAGAGGCCCAGGAGCTGAGAAGTGCTCCTATGCTTGTCATAGCAGAGAGACAGCAAGAGCAGTAATACTGACTTTCAGTGGTGGGGCTCATCATTCAGAGGGAGTCATGGCAGTAACTCGTGCAGGCAACATTAACCTGCACTTAAGCCTAGATCCCACTGCAAACCCTAGAGTGAATGAATCTGGCTTCACCAGGAGAATAAGAAGGCAGCTGGGAGATGCTAACTGCTTGAAAAAGTAGCAGGTGACTTTTACCCAGGGCACTTGTGAATCTGAACATTTTTCTGTTGCTGTTGACTCCGAAGGTTTGACAGAGAAGTCAGGCATCATCTCAGAGTAAGGAATTTCACAGTGCTCTAATCATTCTCATTTCCACACACTCTATTTTTCTTCCTGACCTTCTAGTCCTTGCATCATGTTTAATTTTTCTAGCCTTGTTGCAAGGCTGTCTTTCTCTTTATGTTCCTAGGTTTGCCCTGCACATCTTCAGCAACTCAGAAATGACAGTGTTATCATCACAATTATTATTGTCAACAGTTACTAACAATAGCAGTAAGCTGAAATGAATAGGCTGCAAAAACCACATATTCTGAGGAAATGGAAAAATTGACATGATCCTGCCTAAATCAAATTTTAACATTCGATTTCATATTCAGACAGATGGGTTGATAGTAAAATACATGGTGTTGTTAATCAGGCTGATAACAAGAGATACTACCCATCCAAACAACTCTTTTTGTTAGAAATTCTTTTTGGACTGATATGGACGCTTAGCAGTCTGAAATAATCATGACAGGAGAAGCCCATACTCCATAAAAGTTTTATCAGCATCAACAGTGATACTGCTGATATTCAAATGAGAGTCCCAAAACATATCAAAATATGAAATATATGAGGAAACATAGACCTGTATGTCATAAGCATGGCAAAGTGTGTCAGTGCATCTTACCTGTCAAGTAATTACCATGAGCTCCAGCTCCGTAAATGTAAAATAAGATATATCAGAAATGAGTGTGTTGCCATATGCCATTTGTAAGATATCTTAAAGTGCAGCAGGTGAGACAGAGTCCTGTCCCTGCTTTGCTGGTTTTGCTGAGGTATTTCAGACAAGTCACTTCATCTTGCTGTGCCTTGGGTTCCTCATATTAAAATCGGGCGAGTGGTGCCAACTTCATCATACACTTTGATAGAGCTAATGGCATTTCCCATTTCTTTCTCTTGCTGTTACATAAATTGTTCCATGTATGTCTGAATATAGCATTTAAATCTACGGGTGCTTGTCAGAAAACAGACAGTTTAGGAAAGTCCTAGGCTGGCTTCTTCTTTCAGAATGGAGGTCTGTATTAATTTAGTAACGATAGATCCTCTAAGTAACTGCTGGGGAAACAGGCTTCCTTTAATCAAGAAGGTAAGGCTAGGGCAGAAAAGTTTAATTATTTAAGTTGATGGGCTTTTTCACTTCCTACACAGGAGACTCTCACTCAAGGGTAAGTCTGAGACTGCAGTATTAGGAGGTGTGTTCATGGCAATCTCATGTAGATCCAAGCCCTTGCTACAGCCCAAAGGGGCTGTCCTACCCATCCTCTGCCCCTGGCTTGGCACCCTCAGCTCTTCCTCCTTGCCATCATCTGCTCAGGATGTTTTTAAAAATGCAGGGTTTAAACCATTTAGGAAATCTGAAAATTACATGCAGCCTCTCACACAACTGAGTGTTCTTTACAGTTGTGGGTAATATAAAATTGTAAAAATACATATGCTTGGTTAAGAAAGAAAAACTACAAAAAATATTTAACATAAACGTCTAGAAAAAAAAAATTAGAATGAAACTCCCCCTAAAAAAAAAAAGACTGAAGCGAGTTAAAGCAAAAAAAATTAAATAAAAATAAATCTTACTAAAAAATAAAAACTTCACAAGATGCCATTGATTTAATGAAACTAAAGAACTAAAAGGAATACATTAAATGTGATAAATCTTTTAATTTAAAAAACCACGTCCACATTAGCCTGCTCTGTAAGAGTCTAATACAATCATTATGAATTTATGAATAAGTCAGTTTCGGGTTTATCATCCCAGACTGTACTATGCTGACTTTTAAAGGCACATTTAGTTTCTTTCATGTGTTTTCACCTTATAATAGAACTCTTGAGTAAAGGTTGTGAGCTTTAACCTTAATGTTATCCATGTATGAAAATACCTGCAACATACACCTGATTGAGATACTGGGTCTGACACCCCTTTTCCCTGAGTCCTTTAGCATTCCCACTTGGTAACCTCATTACTCCTCCTGAAGGGAAGGGGCCTTGGGAACTGGTTTAGTTCTCATAGATTAGCTCTCCTTGAGCAAAGCTTTTCGACAGCCTCCACTCTGAAACAAGTGCTCCAGATGGATTTACATCAGTAGGAATTTCTTATCCGCAACTCCGTTGTCTATTTATCATCAGTGACTACGTTCCCCTTCACCTGTAACACAAACAAGCCAAAGAAATCACGTAGCCTTTCCTTTTGTAGTCATATTACACTGCAGGATGATACTGATTCTTCAACCCATCTGTACTGAGAACAAACTTATGGTAACTTCAGCTCATATTGGTTTCGTTTTCATGCATTTTGCAAATGGCAGATAATGTGTTGGTCAGTTTTGTCCAATGAAGACCACTAATTTAGAGGTGTAATTAACGATCACAGAGCATTGCCAGAAATTTTATCAAGTGAAAAAATTTGTCATGTTTTGCCATCAAGACGAGACACAAAAGTTGCACTTAGCCATCTAAACATTAAGATAGTTTCTGTTGCAATTAAATTCACAGAGCAGCATTGTATTATCATTATTACTGCTTTTATTGGTATCTTACACCACTAACTTTTCTGCATGCCTCCATCTCACTGGACATCTTAGAGATTCTGAGAAAAAAATCTGCCTTTGTGTCCATAGGACATGGCCACTTTATGGATGAGCTACCCTCGCACATTACCTAAATTGTTCTCAGAATATCAAGATATGAAGAGTAACAAAATTTTATCAAAATACACAAATATCCCTAGCTTTTCTCTAATTAAGGTATTTATTATTACTTCATCATGTCATTCTTTGTTATTTCCTGGTCTTTTTTTCTAAGTCCTGTGAAGCTCTTTTTTGCTCCTGCATATTGTACACCATGGGAAATATTAAAAAAGAATGTCTCTCCAGCATCTTTGAGTGTGGAAATAATATAGGCAGGAAGCAAAGCAACCTTTCTGAGGGTGGATCAGACTTATTTATTTTGAAATTCAGAAAGGCACTGAGTGGGCACTGATCCAGGGAGGACGGCAACTGACCCTCGACCATGGGACTTGCTCATTGCCGACCTGGGGCAAAAGCCCCCTCTCTGAGCCCCACAACAAGGGTAGGCATAAGTCATGTTGGCGACTGTGCCAGGAGGGGTGCAGGGCCAAACTTTTTCCCGTGAGATGCTCAGAAAGTTGACTTAAGTGTGTGTACGTGTGTGAATATATATAAATATATACATGTATTTGTGTGAAAGAAGGTTGCATCAAATATGAAGCAGGTTTGAAGTCAGCTACGGGCTTGGGCTGATGTTGCAGTCTTGGAGGCTTAAAAGCTTATGCCCCTATTAAAAAATGACTCAAGAACAGTGTTTTAAAAGTAAGGAGACCACTGCAATAGGAAAAGGGTACTTTCTGAAGCACTCAAACCTGTAAGTCACCTTGTACAAATGGAAGACACTGGGAATTGGAATCTTAGCTGGCTTTGCAATATCAGTAGGTGACTGGCTGCATTTTTAGACACAAAAAAAGTCTGAAAAGTATTTCCATGAAAAGCGAAATTTTAATTAACTGCATTATATGCCAGTTGTGTTTTGAATTGTACAGCTCTGTTTACACAATGAACCAATGCCCTTTCCGCAGCTGTTCTGTAAGGTGCTCCCAGGGGTAAGAGAAAAAACACAAAAATCTTCATACAAAATGTCAAGGAGAGAAAAGCTCTAAGAGAACAAAATGACTGCTAGGCGGATGCCACTAATTCTGTCTTATTACTCCAGTGCTCCCAAAGGGCAATGGTCAGTGGTTTAGGGTTTCTCCTTCAAGCTAGATTAAACTACTGTACTTTTCCTGGTCATTTTTGTTTAGAATAACCTGGGTTTTTTAAACTATTAATGTGCAAATTATATTTTTGAGAGTCTGAATATTTGTTTTGAAATTAAGTGACAGGTTTTCCCATGGAACAATTGTTCTTTTTTACCTTTTCTGATGAGTCCATGTGCACTCTTCTTCTTAATGAGAGGCATGGAACAGATAGATATAATGTAAAAGCTGGGGCTTCTGTTTTCATTTTTACTGGGACTTTTTAGTTGTTTGGGGCATTTTACTCTCTTTTGTAGATCAAATTATCTTCTGTTATAATAAAAAATTAGACACAACAAAACTGAGATATTTTGGTTTGTAAAAGAAAACACCTATTTTGCATTTGTAGGAAATAACTTCTTCTATCCATTGGTCAAAATAGAAATTCAGAACTGCCAGGACCACTTCTGAGGGATACACACTTTCAGCCTTTCTTGGTTTCTTACCAAGGCTCCTATATTGCTTTCATATGCACTGATTTCTTGATAATCTAAATATAACAATTTTTATCAATCTTCTTTCAAGGATACTCCAAAAATAGTCTACTATCCCATCTCTCTGAAGGTCTGTAGAGAAGTCTGAGAAATACTAATTCTGAAGCTGTATTTGCCCTTATTCTATGTATTTCCCCTACATACAAAGTATAGAACTAACTCTGAAATGTCAGAAAACTGGCCCGCTTCAATCACTGACTATTACATTAGTATTGCGGGTATTTTATGTGTTGCTGCAATAATGATGATACTGGTATGGTCTGAAACATTAAAAAACATCCAAAAGTGATGTTAAAAATTCTCAAAAATAAAAAAAAATAAACCCTCCAAACAAAGCACTTGAAAAATATAGAAGGGAAAACATTTTAAAATTGTTATCTTTTGTAATATTTGATTAAGCAGAAGTGCTGAAATAAGATACTTTGGTTCATAAAAGAATATGCAGATTTTATATGTGAAACAAATAATTTTTTTATTTTTACTGAATCCAAAAGCAAATTTCAGATTGCTGAAAATTTCCCAGAAAAGGGAAAACCTAGCTGTGATCCATTTAACACCGCGTGTCCCAGCTTGCCTGCCTGACTCACGGCTGGGCATGTTGAGCACGGTATCAAAAGCTGAGTGACAGGAGGGACACACACGACTGGCTTTGGCAGCCCCAGCCAGCTGCAAGGCAGCGAAGCGCCCATGTTAAGTGGCGTGTAGGCACGGCATGCTGCGAAGCTGCTTACCCAGCAGGAGCATGTTGCCTCGTCCCAGGAAGTGCCAAGTAACCCCAGAGGTGCTGAGCTCTCTCTTCCCAGCTTGTGTTCACTCCTGGGAGATGCCCAGCCCGGTGGTGGGCTTGGCAGGCTCAGGAGCACACCAGTCGTATTGCACGCTCGGGGGTGAAGTGTGCATCCTCCTCCCAGGTCCAGTGGCAGGGCAGAAGCTCACTTGATCATCTTTTTCTTGCCCATTAGGTTCAGGTGTCCCAAGGATGCAAGGAGGGACTCACAACAGCCCTGCTGGAGAACAGAGGGACCTATTGCTGAGCAAAGTGGGGAATCCTCTTTGATTTCTCCGTCCCCCACATATTTGTGCTCTTGCCCATCCCAAATGAGGCCAGAAGTGAGCTGTGAAGCACATCCTCCCTTTGCTGTTGTTTTAAGCAGCTCTCCAGTTTTGCTGGCATGGAGCGTGGGTACATCTCCCTCTCCAGTATGTCAGCAAGAGCACAACCCATAGGAAGGGAAAGGTATGGCATAAGAATGCTTTGCAGTTGGTGAAAGCAGAAAGTCTCCTTCCTCTGCTTCAGATGTTCTTGTGGCCTAATGAATAAAATGCTATTTTTTCCCCAAATTAATGTTACCTCTTTAATGACAAGCCATTCTGCCCCGAGTGCCACACTTCTGTGAACAATGTGCATGGCACTGATTTCTTCGTGCCTGGAAGTAAACAAATGGACTTATATTTTCATTCCGACTAATAATTGTATAAGTCCATATTCTTTACAGTAATATTCATTGAGGTCTTCTATTACAGTTGGTGCAAGCAGAAAACTGGTAATTGCATTCAAAGCGAAGATAAGTTACCATTTTAATGATTCCTTATGTTGTGAGTAATTTATAAATCACTCGGTATCTTCTCAGCGAAGCTTACCTTCTGTTTTTAAAACGTACCCTTTCGTATCCAACAAAGGGTTTCAGTGCAATAAGAATTAAGGTGTGTCTCTTAGCTTTTACCTGCAAGCAATAATGATGTTGTCAAGCGTTTCAGGTGAGACCAGCCCAGGATTTTGGGGTGGGGAAAGACACTCTGTTATACAGCATCTTCAGTGCTTCCCTCAGAGGGAGGCAGAGACACCGTGAAGGGCTGACTATAAGGACATCTACCGAGTGTCTTTTTNAACAGGCTTGTCACCATAACTCAGTTGGACTTGTATCCGAGAAGTCAGATGCCATGGATTGGCTCCCTCACCGAACGGCTGCTTTTCTGCTCCTTTTATTGGTAAGTCGGATTTTAATACAATATTTGTAAACTCTGTGATTAGGCCAGTTGAGTCTTCCTCAGCACACCATTACATTTTGCAGTGTCAACTAACCCCCCCCCAAAAAAAGCTTGTGAAATTTAGCATAAAAAATAAAGCTGTGCTTATTTTCAACTGCACTTCTGAAGGTTCTATATAAATAACTTAGTTTTTCATTAAATGCTGAAAAATGTTTATTTTGATTATGACTTTCTGCAGTCTGTTGGTGTTCAATATGTGACTTCCTATGTTTAAATGTATGACTTTTCAGGTGAAAGTTGTCTGTGGCTACTATTTAAGTAGTCACTGCTATTAATAAAAATCTCATAATTATAAAAACCCTAATAACTTGACTGGATATTATTTGGTTCTATGTCTTTATTTTTTGATCAGTTGAGGTAATATGAAGAGCGAATCTCTTTTTCTAAACCGATGAGAAAGAGCTCTTCAGAGCTGGCCAATTCCCACAGCTATATTTAATAGAAAAATTGAATGAAAAATGAAATTTAGCGCAGACCTTAGCTGAGTAAAAATCAAGACTTTTATTTCACCTTACAAAGAATTCCTGTCTAGTAGTGCATTAGTGCCTGAGCCGCCATGTGCTGAGCAAGTGGCTCATGGTGAAAGTGTCGCTCTTTGGGTTTGTTTTTCTCACTGTAAAAGGAAAGTTGTGGCTATAGTCGAGTGGCATAGTTGTACAATGTCTTCATCAAGGCACGGAAATCACCCAGAAAAGACTTAAAAGAATTATGGAGGCCCTTCTACTGCTGCAATCTGGTTTTTGTGTGGATTATTTTTACTCATCTGTGCTGCTTTTCTAAAATTTAAGGTCCTGAAGATTGAAAAGAGTAGGATTTCTATTATAGTTATGTCCTTATGTGACTATCATTTTACACAATGTATTAGTAAGCGTGAATGTTTGTAAACTTCTTTTGTAAACTGATCCATCTAGAAAAACTCCAGTTTGTAAACTGATATATCTAGAAATGTTACAGTCAGGGAAAAAGTGTTGTTATAGCATGTGAAATCCTAAGATAATCCACTAATTGTAAGTGACAGCTCTGCAGTCAGTAAAGTAGAACTAAGCAACACAGGGCAGCTGCCAAGCAAACAACGACAAAACTTGGCAAAAGCCAGTTACGGGTCGGATGAGTTTCTGCTTGTTTAACGCAGCGCGGAGTTCCCTGAGATCGGCATGTTGCACATCACACTAACGTTTCTGGATTTCAGTGCAACATTAGTGACTGTTCATTTTACTTGGTTACCTGGTGATGTGTACTCCTGATGTGCCAAAGTTCAAAAAAAAGTTGACTATACTGTATCTAAGATCTGTTCATTCAAAAGAGATTTTATTGCTTTATTTCTCTCGGCAATTCTGCCGAGAATTCTCGGCCATTTTCATTGTTTCAGAATATTATTGTGACTGATAGGAGGATATGTGTTGGGTCAGGAAAAAGGAGCAATTGTGAAAACTTCCATTATGTTTTGATGACTATCAAATATTATTTGAACTTTTCCTTCCCAGTGGAAACAATTGTTGTTCTTACTGTGCATTCTTCTGCACAGCAGTGTTCATGGTGGCCTGTACAGCTTAATAGCAACTTTCAGTGCTTTATAGAAAGCTGACAGACAAGCTGTACAGGTGAAATAAATTATAAATCATGTAGCCCATTTTAGCGTATTCTGAGAAACAGTCTTGGTTTACAGCTTGATTAATCTTTCCTGTCTAAACAACCTGTCTGAATGGTGTGTCTGGTTAGTATATTGTTAATAAGTCATATCAAATAAAATTGCTGTGGAGTTACACATATCTTAGCACGCTACTACACTTTCAGAAAAAGAAAACTTACCAGCCCTGAAACTAATAATTTTCTATATGCATTTCACCATTGGTGGGACTGATTCTGCAACCCTTGCTCACGTGACTTCAAAGGGTTATTCTCCTGAGTAAGGGAGTTCTGTTTGTGATACTTGCACAGGCACGTTTTATGGAAATAACCTGTTTGATCGGGTATGACTCTTCTCCTGCCAGCTATCATGTGACAGCTAATAATTTTAAATTCACCACATTTCTTATATGCACTTTTGTCTGGCTACATTTTCCCATGTGTTATCTACGCTTCTTTTTTTTCCTAGTTGTTAGGCTATGGTTACACCTCCTACTCATAACTTGGTTGCGCATAAAAATATTAAAGGGCCAAATCCTCTCCTTGCATATGCATCCAAAACATCTACTAGGACATAGCCGGGAAACTGCAGGCTCTTCTACCAAAGAATTTTGTTGTAGAAATGGAAACTAAAGCAATTCTGCATCCAGGAATTATCACTAAAGATTAGGTTCTTAAGTCTGCAGTTTTACATTCCTAAGTAAAAATGACCCCTAAGCAAATGTGTATTTGCAGCTAGAGCACTCTAAGCCATATTAGAATTCAGGTTTTATTGAGGAGATTTATTGAGGAGACTTAGCATGACTAATTTGAAAAACTCAAATTTGAATCATAATGGCACGTATTCTGTACTGAAATTGCTTTTCTGTTCATTTTTCTAATGGTTAAGCTCAGTTACTGTATGGAAATTCATTCTATCTGCATGACTCGGCAGAAGAGAAACAATCTCAGTGAAAACTTTTCCAAAGTGGTCAGTTCTTTGAATAAATATATTTTAAAATGAATAAAACTTCGGAATATATTTTTCTGACTGTCATGAGCATTGTCATACTTCTGCTGAAACAGCAATGGATTCTCCATCCTAGGTGCAATACAAAATATTGACATCAGTTGCCAACACAGGAAGCAACAGAAACACCTGACTTCCACAGCATTAGAAAACAATATGCCAGAAAAATGATCCTGAAAAACTTCCCCTTTAAATTGAAAGAAGCACATTCAGTAGTGGCCTCCAAAAATGAAAGTATAGACACATTCAAGTTTTGATTTAAAAGTGATCAAATGGCTTCTTTTTAAAATATGAGGTTTTGTCTTACGTTTCTACTCTGCTTCTCATTATTTCTTATGCATTGATGTATCATTTTTTAAAGAGATGCAGAATGGATAAAGGGAAAGCTTCGCTATTTCCACCCTTTACTAGTCAGAGCTTTGGCTGAGTAAGAAAGACTTAAAAGTCCCAAAACGCTGACACAACCAGAGCTACCATGGCACCCTGGTGACTAAGATAATATGTGAGTTCTCAGCACTCCTCCCATCCAAGCCAATAACAATACTGCTGTTGACTTCAAAGAGAGAGAAGCAGATCCAGTATGAATAATGCTGGGAAGATGTTAAAGGCGTGTTCAATCATTTAGATTTCAGTAGGTGGAGGAGGGAGGATTCCATAATTGCGTATAATATTGCTTGGCAGTCAATTAATGATTAGTTAATTCTTGTTTGTAAATTGCTTTGAAGGTGTAAAGAACCATACGCATCCTATGGGCTTAATTCTGTTCCCAGTTACATCAGAATAAATCCATAATAACTCCAGTGTGACTCTAAGGCGTCATTTTGGATATAAGGTTAAGGCTCTGTATCATTACAATAAAAGACAATCTTTTGGACATGCCACTGTGCAAATGAGAGTCACCATAAACGTGTTTCCTGCCTGCACCTCTCCCAGCCCAAACCAGAAACAGCTTGTGCAACACACCTCTAGCTTCTCTGCAGTTTCCATTTTTTCACAGTTTCTCAGAGACAACAGGACGGCAAATTCTGATCAGCTTGCCTATCCTGAGGTCCTCAGGGTGCATCCCACACATTCCAGTGGCTCCAATTGCTTTAATTATCGTTAATTGCTGAATCTATGGAAAGTACTGTACTCAGATATTAGTTTAGAAGGGAAATCTGTTCATTACCTAGAAGTGTGCTGGAGTTAGCTGCTAGGAGACAGCACTTCTCTTCTGGAAATAGCACTAGAAAAAAAGGGTTTGCATTGCAGGGAGATATCAGGATGGGGTGGGGGAGATATCAGCTGGGGTGGGGAGAGCCCTCTATGTGCTGATAATAGTAGAGAACTGGAAAATATTGAGGGGGCAGAGGAACCTCTGGATAGATGTTACTCCAGAATTGTTGGGGTTTAGCTGGTGAACTACACAAATTTGCCTGGTATCTGCTCACCCTCCTTCCTATAACACAGCAGTAACTGAGAGAGACACACCAAATGTAGACATCAAGTTCACCAGATCTGTTTTTTCAAACAACATCACAGACTGTACTAAGGACTCTGGATTCAAAACCATCAAGACTTCTTTCAAGATCTTCCATTAGCAACATGTAGCAGAATGCATTTTTTCCTTAGTTAGCACAAGACAAGTGTGGAAATATGGGGCCTAAATTTAGAATCCCCAGGATTACTGATGAACAAATTCCTGACATTACTGGTGCTCAAAAGAAAATGATGAAACTCCAGTGTAAAATGCATATTCTTCACTACCTGAAAACAGAACTCCCTATAGGCTGAAATCTAGAGTTTTATCAATATTCACATCCTTAAAGAACAGCATTCTTTACAGGCATAATTCTGATTTCAGAGATGTCCATTTTTTCAGTTAGCCCTGATGAGTATGAGAGTGATGTGGCTGGATATGAGAGATTAGTTTCACTGTTAAATAACAGAATAGGCCACACGATGCAGACAGCAGAAAAGATTCGCTAACATTGCACCAGGAGGTATATATACATACTTTTCTGGGTCAAGATAACTGCTTGCATGCCAGAAGGGATTTCAGCCTAAAGGTGGAGAGGATATCACTGTACTCACCAAAGGAGGCTCTGCTCTGCCAGTGGGATCATCTGATAAGAGACACTGAATCAGTGCTATTTCTGGTGGACTTCACCACTCAGCTCCTCTGGCAAGGGTGTATTTTGCCTCTTCTACTCTCCCATATTTCTTCAAGCTCCAAGGGGGATTATAAAAGTACAGGCCTGAGCTCCTAGTGGACTGAAAAAAACCCGCATCATAAATGGAGTCTGATATTGTCCCTTCTCCGAGTAATGGCTGCGCATGAATTTGAACCCCATTCTGCAGCTGAAGATTTAAATAGTCACCAAGACAAACTCAGGTTAAAGATGTATTGATGCTTTTAGCACTACATGAACATATTGTAATGATTTTCCTGCAGAGTACTTTTCCTAACTATTTATGTCATTAGCTCAAAAAAAACCACCAAGAAAGAAAAAACCATAGAATCATAGAATCACCTAGGTTGGAAGAAACTTTTAAGATCATCGAGTCCAACCATCAACCTAACACTGCCAAAACCACCACTAAACCATGTCCCTCAGCACCACGTTTACCTGTCTTTTAAACACCTCCAGGGATGGCAATTCCACTGCCTCCCTGGGCAGCCTGTTCCAATGCTTGATAACCCTTTCTGTGAAGAAATTTTTCCTAATATCCAGCCTAAACCTCCCCTGGAGAAACCTGAGGCCATTTTCTCTTGTCCTATTGCTTGTTACTTGACAAATCTTTACTCCATGAATAGTCCAATAAATTTCAAGGTATATGCATACCAAATGGGCAAATCCACAGTCTAAATTCCCTCATTCAGAAGTAGATTTGGGCAGCCATTATGTGCTGAGGTCTCAAGGAGTGTTCTCAGCAAGATCAGCTCATTGGAGACATTGCTTTGTAAATGAGAGATGGTGGATGTCGTATGGCATATAGGTAAATGGGGAAAAAGGCGGAAGAGAGAGGGAGGGTGAAGCTGCTGTTCATTAATCCGTTGCATGTAAGATATTGTCTTTACATGAAGTAAAAGGAAAAAAGTCTGTGCCCGTCTTCCAGCCTTGACAGAACAATGCAATAAATTTGAAGGGAGGACAGTCCCATGACGTAAAGCTACCACAGAGAAAAAAATTGTCACAGATTTTATCCAAGTATAACTGACATAAAACCCAACAGATAAAACGTCAGACAAAAAAAGCTACTTGATCGGTACTGGGAAATGATAAGGAAAGAGTAAAATTGAAAACTACATCTGTTCACTGGATTTGGTGAGAAAAGAGAAACTCTGCAATGCTTTTTAAGTTACATGGATTTTATTTCTCCCAATTATGAACTAAGCAACCATCCATTCCTGTAAATCACATATTCTTCACCCTTAATTGTCTGAAGAGAGTAAAGGCAGGTTCTAAATCCCAAAAAGATGCTCTGAAGAGGGACTTCACCAAGTGAGCTTCATTTTCACACCTTATGTAGGAATAAGGTTAATTAAACCGTGCCTTCTTTTAAGTTGTGCTAATGAAGAAATTGAGGATTCTCTATTATTTTAATTTTAAAGTAATTACATATTGCATCTGATTCTGTCACCTTTATTTACTCAAGAGTTTGGTTGCACAGTTAGACTTCAAATCAAAGTCCACTGCTCTCCAGCAAAATCTGCCTCATGACTGCAGTTGGCTTTCCATCTCACATTGAGTCTCTTCAGCCTCAGTGGGAAGTTTCAAGAAAACATTTTTGTTCTTTTTTGTTAAACTACATAGTTAAGTACTCCAGATATACTGTGGACTTTCTAAATCAGAAAAAAAAGAAAGAATACAGAATAAATTCTTTAAAATAAATAAATAATCCTTTCCTAGTTTCCTAGACATACTTTTATAATAACAACACTTGCAACCACTTCTCTCTTCAGCGAAGGTGTTACAACTGAAAAATCTTCGTGAAAGCTGTATTTGGATATAGGTGTAACTTGAAATTAGCTATGGCACATCCGTTCAAACTCAAAGTTCTGCCTTGAAAGACAGAATTAATTTTTAAGCTGTTAACTGTCAGGGAATTCAAGGGATGGATATAGAAAAAAAAATGAATTGCACGAAGTCATTTATGGAAATCCTGTAGCTACTGCCTAGATAGGTTATGGCAATAGACTTGGGAAAAAGTACTGCTCCAGTCCTGCACTATAGCAGTGTATGGCAGCTGGGTTTTGCTTAGTGCATTTTGTCCTGCATTTTATATGCCAATCTCCCTATTGTTCTTGCAGGTACTCTTGGATTTCAGCACAGGATTCCATGTAGAGGTAATATATATTTCTTTAGAAATTGACTTTCTGATCAAATGAAACATAACCAATGCAAAAATTAAATGGAAAATACTGAACTAAGACATTTCTGAACTTGAAGACTGAAAACATATTTAAATATTAAACAGTTGCAGGTAATAACCTGCTCAGCTTTTCAAGAGAAGTTCTCCTGAACCTAAATGAGTACCTCATACACAGGAATATTTTTAAAGTAAACATGTACAGTCTTAGAGTTTGGGACTCACAGATATATATAAAAGCATATGATCTATAAAAATCCCTTTTCTCTTTACTGTTGGAAATTCTAAATGTTTGTATTAATTTAAAATGGACTGAGGTTACTGGTCATATGATACTGGAACTCTCTGTCAAAGGTAAAAGAATGGGATGAAAATGGAATGGCAAGATGGAAAACCTTCAGAAGACAAAAACGTGAATGGATCAAATTTGCTGCAGCTTGTAGAGAAGGAGAAGATAATTCTAAGAGGAATCCAATTGCCAAAGTAAGTAGAAAGGGAAAAAAAAAGTGTTTCAAATAAGTTTTTCTAAAGACAGGCTGATAAAAGCAGAGATATTTAAAAGTATATTTGCTCAGAGTAGTCAAAGCAAGGAATGTAGAATAAAAGAAAGATGATACAATATTTCCAGCTCTGCTGAGACAGTTTCATAAGATGAACCCATGTGGCCCCCAAGAAGTGAACAAAAGCTTCCTAGAATATTGCCAAATGTCAGTCTCCTTCCTGGACAGCTCCAAACACAGTCTCTTCGTGTGCAGCATCTGTGTACTAGATTGCAATATTTTTCTTTTCTCTCACCCTGAGAAACCCCTGAGCAGAAGCTCAAGAGTAGTGTATGACTCCTGTGGGCAACAGAGCAAAGAAGATGTCTTCCTATCCTCTCACCATCAGCATTACCCTTACTGAGGTCCAGCCACAGTGTGATACTCTTGGAAGTTTCTGTCTCCTCTTCCCTGCCAGAAGATTTAAGAGAAATAGAAAACCTGTCCAGCACTTAAGGAGAGATGGATCCCTAGGTTGTTTTGTAGAAAAGCCTTCCCTTGGCTCTGCCTTGGTTGAACCTTGTGATATGTGGTTGAGAAACTGAAATTATATAGAAATTTTTACAGGAACTAATAATAGGAAAAAAAGCCCTTCATGTGTTCTCAGTAAATTGGCATAAATTATTACTATCTATTATTGTAGATCCGATCGGATTGTGAAGAAAAGCATCCAATCACATACAGCATCTCTGGAGTTGGAATTGATCGTGCTCCTTATGGAATATTTGTTGTTAACCCAAGAACAGGAGAAATTAATATAACATCAATAGTGGACAGGGAAGTAACCCCAGTATTTGTTGTAAGTACTCCCCTTTTTTGTTGACCTTTATAATGATGGATCCAGGGTGGGGCAGGGAGAGCAGAAGGAAACAAATTCCTTCGCTTAGGATTGTTACTTTGCTTACTTCACTTTTGATTCTTAAACAAGTAAATCTCTTTATCTAGATACGTTGCTTTGCTAAACACTCAGTGACGGGTGTAGATTTGGAACCACCTCTTGAACTTCGAGTCAGAGTTCTGGATATAAATGATAACCCTCCTATATTTGCACAAACTGTATTTACAGGATCTATTGAAGAAAACAGTATGGACAGTAAGTAACTGTTATCCCTATTACAGTATATTAAATGAAGCTCACAGAATAGAGTTAATATAAACCTGGGGTGCTTGTTCTACTTTTTCTTAGGCAGTGATATATATTGGCCAGGGCTACTGCAGAGGAAGGAGCTGCAGATGCTTCTCCAAGTGCTATTCGAGCTGGGGCCCAAGCTCATCGCCTAAAATTAAGCAGCGATTTTTCCTTCCCCCTTTCCTCCCACACATGAACGCTGAATGTTCCAGTTTCTAACCACACCATCATGCAAATTCTTTCAGATGTGAAAATTTAAAATAAGTCAGTTCATTCCTTCTCATTAAAAAAAAATTAACATTACACCTACACTTATTTCCTTGAGAGTATATAAAATATGTTTTCTCCCATTTTTTCTATTTCTAATATTTGTACTTGTAGCCTGAGTATTGCAGTTGCAGTAGAATATTACTAAATAAACTCTTACTTAAACCACTAAACTTAAACCACTTTTACCAAAAGTACAGCAACCAACATTAGTCATGCAAATAGCACGGATGCAATGGTACCTAATGCTCATTTTCTACTTTCTAGAAATTCTCATTTAAAACTGTAGAGATTTCTTACATTAATATCTGCAAGCTCAGTACTTACTGTTTTTACATTATCCCTATGATGACTTAAGTTCAGTGAAGATCTGCATTACTCCATCTGACCTTAATTTTAAATGCATTTTAAAGGCATTAACCTTCAGTCAGAATCAGTACTACAAAATCAAACTTTTGTTTTTCTTTACAAATGTCAGTGGACAGATAGCATTCTATCATTTTTGTACACCAAGATTTAGCATTGTCTTGATGAGTTGTTTGCAGGAACAAAACAGATTTTCTGATTTTTTAAAAAATTATTATTATTTTATTTTTAGACACACTGGTGATGAAAATAATTGCGTCAGATGCAGATGAACCTAATCACTTGAATTCTAAAATTGCCTTCAAGATAGAAAGTCAAGAACCTTCAGGTCCACCCATGTTCATTATGAACAAATATACTGGAGAACTCCATCTTGCAAATTATCTTGACAGAGAGGTAACATTTCCCTTTCCGAAGTCAAATAACACGATGCTGTGGTGAATATGTGTTATGAGAGTAAGGGAAAGAAAGGTTTTGTCTTTTACAAAAATTAAGGGAGAAATGCATTTTTTTCTATATGTTACAATAAAATGTCTAAGGCAAATTCCTCCATTAGGAAATAGTAGAAAGATGTGAGTATTTATAATGTTTAAAATGTACAGGTGGTCCTTCTAACACACTTATTTCACTTTCTGTGACAGCAACATAGTAGCTACACTCTTGTTGTGAAGGCGTCAGACCGGGATGGAGCTGCAGATGGAATATCATCCCTTTGTAGCTGCAACGTTAAAGTTATTGATGTCAATGACAACTTCCCAACTCTTGCTCAAAGTTCTGTAAGTTTTTAATACCAAAAGAAACATGACTGTTTTAAAACCCTGTTCAACCCTCCTTACGAACCCATGGGGTGCTTTTCACATTCAAATCCACTGGATTAACAGGGTTGTTTCCTTGAAGCGTGCTCAAAATCCTATCTGCTGCTTGCATAACAATTCTGATAACATGCCCATAGATAATTTTTGTATTCAGACAAGTTAATCCTGACACTGAATTCTCTGTATTCAGAGAAATCCAGTCATTCAGGTGTCCAGACCCATGCAATACAGCCAGATTACATAGATTAACCCAGTTTTTGTATTATTTTTCTTAACAGAAAGCACAAATCCATTTCCTCCAAGCTGTCTCTGCAGACACTTGAGGTGACACAGCTCTTCAGATCTGCAACCAGAATCTGAGGGTGGTGAGACAATGGAGCAGGTTGCCCAGAGAAATTGTGGATGCCCCATCCCTGGAAGTGTTCAAGGCGAGATTGCATGGGGCTTTGAGCAATCTGATCTAGTGGAAGGTGTTCCTGGCCACGGCAGAGGGGTTGGAACTAGATGATCTTTAAGGTCCCTTCCAACTTTAACCGTTCTATGAGTCTATGATAATCACAATTTACCCAGAACACATGATTTTTATTAAATTGGCATGGACTCTGGCCAGGACATCCTTCAAAAGAATCTCTGCAGTCAGCTGTGTTTTCCTCACATTATATATTTCAGTGTTTCTTAATAGGTATTTATCTGTCTTTCCAGTTTTCAGCAAGTATTTCAGAAAATGCACTCAGTTCAGAACTGCTGCGAATACAAGCTCTGGATGCTGATGAAGAGTTTACAGACAATTGGTTAGCAGAGTTTTTCTTTATATCCGGTAATGAAGATAACTGCTTTGAAATTGTTACAGATCGAGCTACAAATCAAGGAATCCTTAGAGTAATTAAGGTATGGCTAAATATTGTGCTTCAACTCTTGAAATAATAATCTTAAAATAGATTTAATTAGTTGTTGACAAAATTAAACAAGCAGTAAAAATACTGTCACTCAACCATTTAAAATAGAAAATATTTAAATAAAATTAAAGGAACTTTTATTTATTATCTGGTTCTCTGTGATTTATCTTTTAGGAACTGAATTATGAATATATGCAAACTTATTCACTGATTATTGGTGTCAGGAATGTAGCTGCCTTCCACCACTCTGTTATGCAAGACTACCAAATTTCTGGAACACCCCTCACAATAGAAGTAAAAAATGTGATTGAACCACCCAGATTTCATCCATCTTCAATTGTGTTTTCTGTATCAGAAAGGACAAGAGTGAATTATATTGTGGGAACATACACAGCCATCGATGAGGACACTGGAGCTATCGCATCAAATGTTATGTAAGCTCTGCTCTGCTTAACTCCCTGGATGGAATAATTCTTTTAATTGAGATTTCAATGTAATGAGGAATAGGTATTTAAAAGGGTGCTTTAAAAACAGCTTTAAAGATCTTAATAGATTAGGAAGGGAATAGTATATTCTCTGGCTCATTTTTATGATACGATTGCTTTTGTTTCCTGACCTTCTTTTCTTAGCTTTGCACACAAGACAAAGAAAATATAATTTCTCTAACAGTCTGTAACAGATTTTTTTTCCTAACGCAACCTCAGAATATTTTTTCTTGAAATGTTTGCTACAAATAGGGAATTTGTTAGCATCTCTAAAAAAGCAAGCAGAAAACCACAATGATGGGCAATATTATAAAATCAGAATAGAAGAGGTAACTACCAGCTCATTTGATAGTAAAAAAAGAAAAAAAAAAAAGACATTTATTTCTGCTGAAATTAATGATGATTAATGGGACCATAATCTGCTTTTTAATGTATGTGGAACTAAATACATTTATATCCCTACATTCAATTTACAAAGGTTTGAAAACTTTTCATAAAACAGAGAAATGCGTTAGCAAATACATACAATGTTAGAGGAAGAAGATTTAACTGCTGATATCAAAAAGGGTCCTAGTAAAGGTTTACAGAGTCCAGAAAGATTTTACTTTTTAGACTATGATTCCACTTGCACTTTTCTGATCTATATCTTTTGAAGTCTACAGAAATTTTCCTTGAGTGGGGTGAAATGCAATAGGACCTAGCGCAGCCTAAAGAAAAATATTCCAAAGTTACAAATATTATTTGCAAAAGGAATATGTAGTACATCTATTCATAACATAATGCTGAGTGTTTTTACTTCACCAAACACAGATATAGTATAGGACGTGATCCAGCTGCCTGGTTCAGAATCAATCAAAACACTGGTGAAATCACACTGAACAAAGTTATTAGCCGGGAATCAGTCTACGTAATCAATGGACAGTACAAAGCAGAGGTTCTGGCTATCACCAGAGGTAAGAAGAGAGATTAAGTTTTCCGAAATGAAACGCTGTTTGTTCCAGATTTCTCTCAATGTTTTTTCCTGTTTCTAGTTTTCCTACCTGAACTGCACTATTTGTAGTACCAATATTGCCTCCTGACTACAAATACCTTCATTTTACAGGGGTTCCTCGATATACTGCTACTGGCACCATTGTGCTGTCAATAGAAGACATCACTGACAATTGCCCAACTATTAATACTGAATTAAGGAAAGTATGTATGCATTCCCCATCAGTAATTATCACAGCAAAGGGCACGGATGGTGATTCGTATGGTTTCCCCTTTACATTCAGCATACATGGTGAACCTCAAACTACATGGATTATCAGATCAATAAATGGTAAGTTGACCTACATTTTATAACAGAATAGACCATCTTAATAAGTTCTTATCTAAGATAACAGATTAGGATAACCTTTTAATAACAAACAAAACAGTTATTAGAATCTATCCTGATCTCATTTAAATGTGAATTTACGCTCATATGAATCCAAGAAGTTGTTCTGGATTTACACATACAGATATTTATATATAGATATTTATATATAGATATATAAATAAATCATGTTATAACTAGCATATGAATTTTTACATCTGTTTTATAAAAAACAGAGCAGCAAAACTGTACTTTCTTGAGTGCAGATATCATAAGCACTTCTATTCGTCTAAACATAATGAGATAATTCAAAAGGAGCACTTTGATATCTTTTTATTTCCATATTATCTAAAAAATTCTAAGCGTATGTATAACAAAATTCCTAAATTTATTTATTAGAGTATGAAGTTATTAGTTGGCAGAGCTTTATTTTTATGAGACTCATGAAAATGGCAAATAAAGATTACAGCTTTTGCAGTTTATTGTACAATTTATACTTACTTGTATTTCTAACAAAAAGGTTTTAGTCAGTGCCTAGTGGAGCTTTTCCAGTTTCCTCCAATAGGACATAACAAACTAATGAATTAATCAAATCTTATACATTACCAAATGACAGAATTTGCCTAACTTACTGTACACATAGAAAACTATATTAAATGGTAAATTTCACAATTACAACTATTCTGGTGTCTCCTATTTGTCCTAAACAGATGCAACTGTGTAATTTTAAACATTTTAAAACTAATGAAAAATCTTTGGAAAAAAACATGTAAATTCCTTACAAGAGAATAAAAAAACCTGATAAAACTTGCAATTTTTATGTTCACCTTTGTGCAAATAAAAATCAGGAAAAGCAGTAGTAGATATTAAAAAGTGCATTTGCCCCTTTTATATTTCTCAGGTTAAAAGCGATGACTAGACTGATCTGGCTTGGGTTTTCCAAAAGAAAGAACTAGCCTAGATGAATATCATAAGTTTCAACTTTGAATAAGTACTATAGACACATAAGTAACTGAAGACCTTAGAATGGGAAAACTCAGTCTTCATTCTGTTCTACGACCATTACTCACAAAAATTATAGATTTGTATAGTATTTATAGTAAATATTTTAATCTAAATATTGTTCTCTTCCCCTCCCTTCTCCCCCCCCAGCTTCCTCAGCAGAACTAGTGAGTCAGAACATGGACTTTTACATTTATAGAATCTACATCAGCGTAAGAGATAGCCAAGGCCGACGCTGCTCTAGACCACATATAATCCCTGTGCAAGCTTGTCAGTGTGATAGTCGTAATTACTGTACCAGTGGGGCCACGAAAATAATAATCATTGNTTATGGAGATGGCAGAGATCTTCTATCTTCTACCACACTTAGTGGTGCTGCCATTGGCCTGATGTTCCTTGGTGGATTAATATTTGTTCGTAAGTATAAAATTAAGAAAACATTTCTATTAATTTTCTAAGTAGATTTTTTTAATTTTTCTGCAACAAGGTTGTTAACCTGTTGTCTCCCATGGGCCATTTAACAGAGAAAAAAATTGTCTTTTAGATCTTAATTATTTATATAGATTTTATATTCTACATATTTAATTCAGAAATAACTATTTCCTTCCTAAGACTTGGTGTTTTTTTCTGAAGGTGTTATACAGTTCTCAGACAATCAGACAGGGCAAAAATGTTTAGAAGATTCAGAAAATTTTGGGCAAGAGCTGTCCCTGTCACTTGCAACTTACACTTTGCAATTCGTACTTCCGTTACGTTACTAAAAAAAATGGATAAGTATCAGCTCCAAGTTGGGTATGAAAAGATGTGAAGAACAAGCTTCCTTTGAACTCAAAGCCAGATTTGAGTAGCAGAACAATAACTATAATCATCTTAAATTTTGAACCTTTTAGCTATTGCTGCCAATCATTACATATATTAAAAACAAGTAGCATTTGTGATAACAAGATCAAAACAGGTAATTCATTCACATGTCCTAGTCTTTTTGAAGAACTATGAGTTTCAGGGACAAGAATGACTCAGGAACAAGTCTAACTCAAGTTAGACTTATACAAGCAATTACTTCTCAGACTGCCACAATCAGATGTGATCATTTTTCTTTCATGGCCTGGGCATCAAGCAATCAACACCTAAAATTTCCAATGCAGAAATACTGACTACAAAACCAGAGGAAATTGACTTTTCCTCTGATTTTTGGGGGAAGGGGGTTTGTTTGGGATTTTGATCTTTCATTAGTAGGAATCAAGAAACACAAAAGTTTGAAGCTGCAAAAAGCTGTTTTGTTTGTAGTTTCCAAGTGGTTAACTTTACAGGACAGGCTGTTTTTCTGCCTTTGGAAATCTCCTCTCCTAGTCGGTGGTCTGGAGTAAATAAGTCCTTAGTTGTGCAGTGTGAGGTAGTACTTTGTACACTGTGTAGCCCTTTCCCCTTTTCTCTTTAGTTCACTTTGATGTTAAAGTGAGAGTTTTAGGTGTTCAGCTTAGTCTGGTGTAGGCAACTGTCTGCCACCTCTCCCTAGATAACAAGGTTACTAACTTAGCCATCAAGGTTAACGACCGACAGACAGATAGAATTAATATTGCAATGCCTTTCTAAAACAAAAAATGTTTTCAATGTTGGTGTTTAAAGCATTCAGTAATTTCTAACACAGTTCTTGAAACAACCAAGCCTAATGGGAAGCCTGACTCACTCTGTATAATCATTTGTTAAAACTGGGGATTGCCTCTATCGTTTTTTCAAATCAAGTATTATGTATATGTCATGTGAAAAATCCAACTGGAGCCTTAGCCAAAGATCACTGTAGCCAGATGGATATCTCTCCAGTGATTCTCAATGTGTCTATTATTACTAATGTGTATTTCTTTTCAATTACAATACCTGAAGAGACAAATGCATGCTTATATATCAAGAATGAATATCACTGAATGCTATACATAGCAAGACTGGTTCTGTCTGTTTAATTTTTGTATGTATGCAACTTATATTCATTCAGCTAAGACAGATCAAAGTCTGTTTCCAGGTGTATAGGCATAAATTTGGAGTAACAGCCCTACTCCACCCCCGCTTTGCTCTGTTATAATTAAAAGTACAAATTATTCTGAATTTCCAAATACATACTTTTCCAAAAGCAGCTAATGATTTTGAAAGCCAGACTTTCAGCCTGCTGGGTTTGAAACATTTTAAAAGACATGTTTTCAAAAGTTCTTGAGCACCTGCCCCCGGGAAGCAGCTATTCCGGTGAGGAAGGGATGTCCTAAATCCCTGTTTCCTGTTTCTTTCCTGTTAAGTGATTCCCATTTTGATGTCAATGAGTGACTGTTGTGGCTGTGGACCTGGTGCTGCAGCTGGAGTTGGAACTGGATTTGAACCTGTACCTGAATGCACAGAAGGGGCAATTCATCCATGGGGAATAGAAGGTGCCCAGCCTGAAGACAGGGTGAGTACATCCCATGTTTCTAAAACCCCCAGTAACTCATGTTTACAGAAAAGACTGCATTTGTCTAGAAGCATGAAAGTGATTGTAGAACTGTGTCATCTTCTAAAAGAAGCCTGGCACTGTCAACAATTGCCAAGCAGATATGAAAGATGATTCTTAATTAACATTTGCAGATGGAGTTTGTGTGTTTTAAGTTGTGTTGAGTTAGCTTGGCCCAACAGTTCGGTGTTAGTATCCCTTCAGCTGAAACACAATAACTAGCAAGATTTTTCAGTGCAAAGAAGGACAAGTTAACACAAACCTTCTTCACTTATCACCTTTTATGTTGGCAATGAAAAAAACTTGAATGGATTCTTTTTTTTCTTTTTTTTTTTTTTTGTGGGGATGGTAATTCATAGCTATTGTTAACAGTTTAGACTGCTAATTCCTTAACATGATTCACAAAGTCTTGGTCTTCATATGGGAATTTCAAATTTCAAGGACTCAAAATGTTGTTTTCCAGGATGTCTCACACATTCTTGCCCCAACAACAGCCGCAGGAGGTGATTTTGGTGAACCCTCTGGTAAGCAGATCCTAAAATTTTCTATGATGTGCACTGTCATAACGCTATCCTTCAGAGCTTCATGTCATCTAATTCAAGGACCACTTTGGTTTCACCACCAAACCCTTCCAATGTTACATCTGCAGATAGTCAAACTGATAGCAGTAGGACTTCCAGTATGAAAAGGGATTTGAGGTTTGAGCCTTTGAGCAGATTCATTTCTGCAAACTACATTTATTTTGAAATATCTGCCAAGGCTTTCAAATCTCAGGCAATTTTTCTTTATCATTCCAGCTAGTGAATGGAGGGTCTTTTCAAGACACCAATTTTAGCAGAAATCAATCTTGAGTCCAGAATAAGGAAATTTTCTTTCATAACTCAGGGGTGAAAGGTTCAGTTCTTCCCAGTTTCCAGGCTCTGCTTCCTACAAAGGAGAGTAGGACATGTCAAGTAGCCAGTTAATTACTGACCATTTGTGCACTAGCCTGGACAGAAAGCTGGTACATAGCACAATAAATTTATGCTTCTGAGATAAGGTTCTCCCAGGAATTCGATAGCCATAGAGAGTAAGTCAGGCTGTGCAGTGCCATTTTCTCTTTTTCCCCATTCCTTACTTCACAACAGGAAGGAAGCATGCTGGCATAGACCTATTTTCATTAGCTTCTGACAGGAAGAAATGTCTCTCTACAAGACAACTTCTCTGATAACTATTGATTATTCAAAAATGTTCTTATCCTTAAGGTAAAATCAAAAGAGAACATTTTGGGGCATATATGTGAATTAAGAGTCTTCGTTCCCAGGGAAGTTCTGCTGCCATGACAATTGAAAAGTTTAACACTAACATATGTGATTTACTTTATTTTCACATTCAGTCTCATTATGGTGAAAGCCCTTGGTTCAAATTCTATAAAATGAGACTAATGAGGTTAAATGAAAAAAACAATATAATTTAGCCTATGTTTCTTAATGTAAACACAGTTAAGACTACCGCATGTAACTGGTTTATTATATTACACACTGATATTTAAGACCACTCATTCATTTATCATAAGATAAAATCCTGTAAGTATGGCTTTATAATTTATTGTAAAGGTCATTTTTATTCTACATTATGAACACTCCCAAATCCCTCTTAATCTAATGACTAGAAAATGTGAAAGCAGTTACAAAGCTGTTTCTTTTAGAAATGCGTTTAGGGCGAAACAATTTTAACCTTGATGGGATCACAAATATGCATTTATGTATTGGCATTAATATCTATAAGCATTGTCTGATTTTCAAAAGCAAATCACCTGACAGCATTTAGTTACACCAGACAGAGGAATCTCTCCAATCATTGATTGATCTCTCCAGTAAATCATTGATTTCTGGAAGCATATATGCACATGCTGCCTAGCCTCAGGAATAAAATCAAGGTCTTAGATGTCTGCTAATGTATACTTAATTTTTATTGCAGTTTCAATGTTTGGCACCTGTGTATGGATCTGTGGCTGAAATTAGTCTAAAATACCTTTAGAAACTCTGTAGTGTCATTGTACTAGATGTAAAAACAACTGGCAAATCCTGTGTAAATTTTTGCAGAGCACGGGAAGAATAACTTTTGTTTTTCTGTTTTCAGACATATATACAAACACATATGGAGGAGGAGGAGTAGTAGCTTCTGGTGTTGAAGAAACTACAGGGGTTGGCTATGGCACTGGTACTGGTTACGGAACAGCTGGAGGAATTTCTGGAACAGGGGAAGTAAAAGGATCAATTGGAGGAACAATTAAAGAGTATCGGGAAGGAGGGGTGAACATGGCCTTCCTAGACAACTACTTCTCTGAGGTAACTACGTGATCTTCTCTGCATTATATCTGTGAGCCTACTGTTAGATTCTCCTCCCCACATTACATGGTGGAAATCCAAAATAACTCCACTCAAATTGAAACTTCCATGATATAAGACTGGTGTGAGAGCAAAGCTGACCATATTAGTAGGAAAAGCTACGACACTAGTAGAACTGCTTTTGAGCTGCTGCCATAGTAGATTTGATTGCTCAAGACTCTTTTCGTAAAACTGAGGGACACCCCACAGGTATGGGTAGCAAGAAATTAAACGATTTTATCTTCATAAGTCACCACCAAATTTATATACTTGCCACCTTTTATAGTGTATAAATAGATGAAAACTTTGTGAAATTGTTCACACCTACTTCCCGTACAGCATGTTAATGAAGTGACTTTAACCCTTTAAGAACTGTCAACACCAGTTCACTTTCTGCCTTGTTTCTATTGCCATTTCTATTCCCTAAAAGACTTGTGAACTGCAAGTGACACAAATATGCAGTTTTGTAATTAGCAGCATATTAATTAGCCTTTATATACAGAATTAAAAAAATGCTATGGATTTTACCTGATTAATGGATAAATGGGATATATTTTCATAATTAGCATGAACTGTGAGTCAGAAATACTATAAAGGCATAAGCCACCAAAATATCAATTGATATATAAGGATTGTTGCATTTTGGGGGTTGGTACTGGGACCATTATTACTTAACATCTTTGTTGGCAACACGGATGTTGGGACTGAGTGCACCCTCAGCAAGTTTGCCGACACCACCAAGCTGTGTGGAGCAGTTGATATTCTGGAGGGAAGGGATGCCATACAAAGGGACCTGGACAGGCTTGAGAGGTGGGCCTGTGACAACCTTATGAAGTTCAACAAGGCCAAGTGCAAGGTCCTGCACATGGGTCGGGGCAATCCCGTGCACAAACACAGGATGGGCAGAGAATGGATTGATAGCAGCCCTGAGGAGAAGGACTTGGGGGTGTTGGTGGATGAGAAGCTCAACAGGAGCCAGCAATGTGCACTTGCAGGTCAGCAGGACAACCATATCCTGGGCTGGATCCAAAGAAACAAAGGCAGCAGGTCAAGGGAAGTGATTCTGCCCCTCTACTCTGCTCTTGTGAGACCTCTGGACACAATACTGTGTCTAGATCTGGAGCCCCCAACATAAGAAGGACATGGACCTGTTGGAGCGAGTCCAGTGGAGGGCCACAAAGATGATCAGAGGGTTAGAGCACCTCTGCTATGAAGACAGTCTAAGAGAGTTGGCGTTGTTCAGCCGGGAGAAAAGAAGGATCCAGGAAGACCTTATAGCAGCCTTCCAGTATCTGAAGGGGGCCTAAAGAAAGCTGGAGAGGGACTTTTTACAAGGGCATATAGTTACAGGACGAGGGGTAATGGCTTCAAACTGGAAGAGGTGAGATTTAGATTAGATCTCAGGAAGAGATTTTTCATCATGAGGGCGCTAAGACACTGGAACAGGTTGTCCAGGGAAGCTGTGGAGGCCCCATCCTTGGAAATGTTTGAAGCCAGGTTGGATGAAGTTCTGAGCAATCTGGTCTGGTGGGAGATGTCCTTGCCCAAGGCAAGGGGGTTGGAACTAGATGATCTTTAAGGTTTCTTCCAACCTAAACCATTCTATGATTCTATGATTGCAAAATCTAAACAAAATTCATTGGAGGAGAGGACAGAGCAGTCCTGGATTCCTGCGCATGGACTTCTCCCAGACCACAATCTCCCAGCCTGGGCTGGGAGCACTACATATCAATTGCCTGCCAGCCATAGGCCTCCACAGATTACTCCTCTTAGTGACCATCTCAATCTCCGAACTTCTTCCTCCTGGGCCTCCTCTTCCATCCTTCCCTACTTCCTCCAACCTCACCTCACACTCACTTTAAATTCTCCTCTTTCCTGCCCAGTGCCTCTGCACCCCCAACTCCATCCCAAATCAGTGATGTCCATTCTGCTCAGAATGGATTCCCCTCTGGGCTCACCAAGCCTTCCCCACTGTGGCCAACCCTCCATCGTATCCCCTCTGTCCCGGCATCTCCACTGCTCACCTTGCCACCCTGCTTCACTCTTCTTCATACTGTTTCATTTGGATATTGCTGCCCAAAGAGTACATTTGTTCCCCAGTCCCTTTCACTCTCTCCCTTCACCCCACAGTCAGACCCACTGAAGACAGACCAAATGTGAGACGCTAAGTGTTGGCAGACACAAGAATAAAACATCAGTAATGTTTGAGTAAACTTATTTCAAGTTTACAAAAATGTTGATGATATAATTTGTCCTGTTGGTGTTCTGTTTTTCAAGTCAGTTGAGTCTTGCTGTGGTTAGGGAAACCTTACTGTGGTCCGAGTCTTCGTGGTTAAAAACTTGATGAAAAGTCACTCTGTTCTTCCTTCCTTTTTTTGTGTGTGTTTTTTTGCAAACTGCAGAAAGCATTTGTGTATGCAGATGAAGATGAAGGTCGGCCAGCAAACGACTGCCTATTAATATATGATCATGAAGGCATCGGTACTCCTGTTGGCTCTGTGGGTTGCTGCAGCTTTATTGGAGAAGATACAGATGAAACATATTTGGATACATTAGGACCAAAATTTAAGACCCTGGCAGAGATCTGCCTGGGCAAAGAGATCGAACCTTTCCCTGATGTCAACCCAACCTGGCCAGGCGTTAACATTACCTTTCCCAATCCTGAATGTGATCTAAATCTCCCGCCACCTGGAACCACCATCATTGTCAACGGATGTGCACCTATGCCCCCCCCGGTTGGTACGACAACGGTTGTTACTGAAAACACCTACACATCTGGGTCAACTATACAGCCCCCAAGACCAATGACGGATCCTTTGCTCCATGGCAATATGACGGTGACTGAGACCTACACCTCTGGTTCCCCCTCTCTTTGTGTTGACCCTCTGCGTGCATCCAACGTTGTTGTAACAGAAAGGGTTGTTGGTCCTGCATCTGCCTGTGATTTGCGCGGCATGCTAGATATCCCCGATCTCGCAGATGGGTCCAACGTTATCGTCACGGAAAGAGTAATCGCACCTAATTCCCGGCTCCCAAACTCTCTGAGCATTCCCGATTTGGTAGATGGGTCAAACATGGTGGTGACAGAAAGGGTGTTCAGGCCTGCCTCTGGCATGCCGGGCAGCTTAATAAATATTCCCTCAGAGTTATCGAACACCCACAACGTAGTGGTCACCGAGAGGCTAGTGTCAGGGTCTGGGATGAGCAACCTGGGGGGGACAAGCCTAGGGGGGGCAAATCTGGGGGGCCTGAGCAGCGCAGGTCAGATGCTCGGCACTGATTGTCACCTTGGCCAGGCAATGGGCACGGCGTCTCCCGGCACCTCCCGGAGAAGAGTGACAAAGTACAGCACTGTGCAGTACTCCAGTCAGTAAGACCTCTGCCGGTGCCCCTTCCTGCTGAAATTGCCATTTGCACCAACACTAATTAGCTGACATTCACCAAAAATATTGTTATTGTTTATAACTAGGAAATAGCGCTAAAGTTTCAGGGATTCCTACTTGTGTGAGGATCTCTGAAGGGTGCCCCGTTTCAAGGTCAAACGCAGGACTTTGTCAGTGAAGGGAGACTTGAAGTTAGCTTTAAATTTCTTTCTTTCTCTCCACCTCGCACCGCAAGCATACAGATAGGAATGTTTTTGGAGAGAGATCTGAGTACCGAGCGGAGCAGTGAGAGGGGATCCTTGTGTGCATACAGTATCAGCATGAATTAACATCATATACAAAAGTGTTTAAATACTGTACTGCTGAGTCATCCCCCACAATAAGTAGATTTGGGTTAATAGCCCCTCACTGACAAGACAGGAAAAGAATGTAATTAATAATTAGTCATCTCAAGACTAAATAAGCACTTTCAAATGCATCACTTCACTTTGCATGTAATTCAAGGAGCGCTACAAAATGGCACTTTCAATCATTTCTCCCATCACCAGCAATAGTTATAAATAATAATCATATAAACAAAATGCATTTTCATCGCCTTCTGAAGTTCTCAGTAAAACTAACACTCTGCCACAGCCTGCCATGTTGCTATTCTCATGGTGAGGAGTGTGACCAGCAATCTGCCACAGCTGGTGCTGCTGCGTTGACACTGTTACCCAGGAAGATGCTGGCTACATCTGTTCTCCATTACCATTACAGCTTTACTTAAATCTGAAAGGACTTCAGTGCCAACCCGGAGCTCTTAGTCAGATTTTTGTGCCAAACTATGGCTACCATTTAAGTCTCCAATGTCAGGTTATATTAAGAGGGCTATATTATACCATTCCAGTTCTCTTTTTTAGTATTGACAAGAAAATAGAGTATTAGAAGCTTTGTGATGGGGGGCCGCAATAGCAAGTATTGTATCGCTGGCACTGGTAGCTGAAGTCCTTCATGAAAAGAAAAAAACACTTGGGAGCAATATAAATTTGCTAATAAGCAATGTGGAGAATTGTTATTTCATATGTCAATGTATTTTGCATTGATATTCTGAAAGTTTATTTGAATGTGTTAATTGAAAAAGTCTTTATGATTCTATAAACTTAATTAAATCTGGCTTTTATTTTCCCACAAAAACAGCTCTAGTGGACTCTGTTATTCTAATAACCCCTTAACATGACTTAGAATACAATCTGAGGGAGCAAAATACTGTAATACAGTATCTATCTCATTTTACTTCTGTATCATATGTATAGTAACCCATAGAGTATGCAACATCGCTTCAGTGTAAATACAATAGAATTATACAAAGGGACTAGGTTTTTTTGCTAGACCACCAACTCAGTAGTTTTCCCCCAAATTTTGCTTCTTCAGCTTTGATGGGTAGGTTAGTGAAAAATTTAAGAGCTGTCTGTGAACCTTCCACTTTATAAAATGGAGAAGAAACTTCCAGTTGCGTATCCAGATTAACTCATTTCAGAAGAAATGGATGACAAGTTTATGAGTCTGATACCAGGAAAAGGCTTTTTAAAAGGTGCTTTTGGAAATGCAACTAGATCCACTGTCAAAGACAACCTGCAGTGCTCTCTGAGTCAATGGCACACCCATTAAAACCAGTAACCCCCAGGAGTCATGATGCAATCCAAAGCTACCTCGAGAAAGGGTCCCTTCCATGGCTTCAAGTTTTTTCCTGAAGCAACTGAGCGTGCTAGGTGCTCTCCCTACAATATCTGAAATAATGCCATTTTTACTTCATCCTGTAGCCTTGATTATCTTAAGTATCACTAAAATTGCATTGACTTCAGTGGGATAAGTCTCTCCTATACGTTATGTACCAACTGTAAGTATGGTTTCTGGAATCATTCTTTTAAGAAAAAATAGGTACTAATACATAAAGCTGTATCCTTTTACAACTGGAGAATTTGTCCTGAAATTCACTAAAATCCTGACAAGCTCCCTTTCATTTTGCTAATCACCTATTTACATAAAATATTTGAAATATGTATGAGACTCTGGACATTTAGAAAGCCTATGCAATATAGCCAAAATCCATTAGAGATACTTTTTGATGTAAAAAAAAAAAAATTAAGTCTTGTGTAAATATTTCCATAATCATCTTATGCAAATTAGAAATATTTTTCCTAATTGTACTTCAAAGCAATATCTAGTATTCAGAAGCACATGTGGAATTCTTTGTGACCCTCCTGAATAGGAATGCTGTGTGAAGTCTGAGTGTCTGAATTAACTATAGTCTCTTGCATGTTTAGAAACAGAAAGGGGAAGAATTAATAGAGAAAAAATGTTTTTTTAAAGTACAGCTTTTGGTTATGTAGTGGTTGTCTACTCCTAGTACTACCTTTTACCAACTTTTTAAAGATAAATAGCATATTATTTAATACCATTTCTTGAAGGATTTCTAGCATTTTTTAATATTGGTGTCTCACATCAAACAGCAATAACAACATTATTCCCAGCACTTTTCTAGTGCATTTCTTTTTATTGCTGTCAGCATTAATTTTTATTGCTGCCTAATTTTTACAAACTTTCTTAGAATTGTTTTCTTAGTGAGATGTGGCCTTTTTTAGGTTACGGCAAATTGTGGAAGATAAATGTATCTGAAGTGTGAACAAATACTTGGTTTATTAAAAATTCTGTGGAAATTCTTTTTCTAGCTTTATTCTTAAAAAATAGCATATAGTTTAATCCTGACTGATAGCCATTAGTTTTGTTTCTTTTACTTCTGTTGTAATTTAGAAGCCCGTTTGCTGTCTACCTTTAATCATGTTGTTTAATAATGAAGAACGAATGGTTTTCAGGGAAGAAAGGCAACTTTGAGCAGTGATATTAATCCTGCTCTAAACCAGTCAATCAAAAAATTCTTATTAAAGTGTCAGCAACGTGCAACACCAAGTCTATGGCTTTCTTTTTTTACTTGGGTTTTGTAGAGCAGGATCCTACAATTTTACACAGGCTCACTGAGATCTTGGCAGCGTGAAAAGTATATTGTCATGGAAGAATATAGAGCCACAAGCTGTAGGTCTCATTAGATTTCTGTCTTGGGAACACTATCTGAATTTGAACTGCAGGTTTTGATTCTTTTTAATCAGTTCTGATTTTGAGGTAATAAATAAGATATTTAAACTGTTGTGAGCAGCACCTACTACTTGAAATATGAGAAGACCATACAATTTAAGGAAAAATAAATTTTAAAAAAGTCTAGTGTTTTGCTTGAATTAATACAACTGCATAATTCAAATGCTCCTCACTACTGAGTAACCAAATGCATCATTTTCATTCTATTTAAAACATAATTATATTACAGTGTTACTGTGTTTTCATAAATAAAAATATTAGAGATTTGTTTGTAATAATTTCTGAATGGCACTGAAATAATACAATAAATGATCATTTAGAACATCATGTTTAAGCAGAGTGGGTCAGAATATTTTTTTTTCCATTTATCAGTGGAAAATGTAGTAGCCTTGAAATGGCTGCTTTGTACAGGAAAATTTTATTTTTAATTTTCTTTCAGAAAAACAAAAAAGAAATTGAAACAAAAGGTGTTGATTTAGAAAGTCAGGGAATCCTAGGGTGAAACTATTTCATGCATCAAATTGACTAAGATTCTTCAGTTTATGTTGCCAAGAAGACACTTGTGTCAGGTCTCACAAGAATTATAGCACAATTTCCTCAAGCTATCATTTTCTGCATTGTTCTCTCTCTTTAGACAGCCTTTTTTGTGATACCCTTCTGTCCTGCATCTCTGAGTTCTTCAGAGGAGCTATAGATTAACACTGGAGTACAAGCCACAGAGAAGAAAGAGAGCAAAAGATGCTTGAATCACAGTATTTGGGCAGCACAGGCATCACAGGTACATTCAGTACATGCAGGTCAAGCTGAGTTGAGCTATGCAAAAACACTTCCGTTCTAAAAGTAAAAAGTGTACATTTTGACATTTCTGAATCAAATTTCTTTCTAATGTTTCAAGCCAGTATTCATGATAATAATAATTTTTTGTACAGAGATTTTTTCAAAAGGGTTTATTTGAATGCAGTAAAATACTGCTTTTAAAAAGAAAATCATGTATTTACTTCTAAGTCTAAGGTATCATTTTATTATGCCTTAACATTTTGATATCTTCTTTGTCAGTATTTCATACAGCGTGATTTTTGGCACTTACACATATCTCAGATAACAATTTAAGTACCTTTTCAGGAAGTTAAGTTAGAAAAAAATCACTGTCCATCTTCTTAATTTATAGCAATGATATTGCTATCAGTCTGATGACACTGATAACTCCAGTGCAACAAAGATAATTTATCATTTCCCTCCTGTATATTTAGAACATGCTTACATGGAAATAAAGCAAAATTCTGTTAAACAAAACCATTTGTTATGCCCAAGCAACTTCTGTTGAAATCTGCAGGTGTGCATGTACAAGTCAAAAATGGGTCAATAGACATGAAGTTCTTTTATATTCCTAGGACACTGAAATTTTACAAAAAGGAGAACAATGACAAAATTACAATTATTGACAGTTTTGGATGCACTTTTGTATAATGACAAATCTGTCGTATTTTCCTGTTGCAACCAGTAGTTAAACAACTTCTTGTAATTCAAGACAGAGCACAATAAAGTATGAAATGGAACAGCCATGAAAAGCCAATTTAGCAAACAAAAGCTGCTTAACTGACATCCATCATGTACCCTGACCTTTGATATTCATCATACACTAGTGGGCCTACCTGCAAATTTAGTTAGCTTAGCTGTTTAGCTCTTTAATTTTTCCTTTTTTTTTTTTTAAGGAAAGCTCTAAAAAATACAACAAAATACATATATTATTTATAGGCTTTTCCCCAGCTCATTCCTTAAGATTTGATTCAAGCCAGCCAAAATCTAGGTAAAATAAACAGTAATCTGGCTTTGATCTTACAGTGATCCAGTGCCAAAGATCGGGGCGAGGGTATGTCCATGAGTCAGTCAATGCAGGCGCAGGTTTTCAGGGAGGCAAATCACCTTGTGACACCGGACCGGGACTCAAAGATCAAAGAGTCAAAGATCTCCCCAGGACTCCTCCTAGGACCTCGGTAAGTTGTTGAGTTTTTTCTGAATTTTAATAAATTGTCTTTGAGGAGAGGAATGGCAACTTAATCTCTTCCCCTTAAGAATATGATTATAAATTCATCAATTTTTGTAAGATGCTCGGGTGTTAAAGTGTTTTGGTAGTATATATAAATACATTGCCAGCATTGTGCTTGTAGCATGCATACAGACGACACTACTAGAGCCTCTGATGCTGAATGACTATTAAAATGAACACCATTTGACTGTAAAATCCAGTCTAGATCAATTATTCATATTCATATATAAATAGCAAAATAACAGCTATTGGGCATGCAAAATGTATTAATAATAGCAGGAAACTAATGCCTTTCTTGTGTTGTTTTCTGGGTATGTAAGTCTGACTTTTATCTCCTTGATTTCCTTAGTTGATATATTACTGAATAAAAATTACCATAGTAGGCTGTAAGTGCACCATCAAGAGGCTTAGAAAGGGACTGTAGAAATTCATGTGGAACAGGTCTATAAATACAAACCAAATAGCCTGGTCTGGGTGAGTACTAGGGAAGGGACTGTAAACAACAGCCAGGCTTGCAAACAATTTCTAAATGGCATCTCCCACTGCCATTGGCAGAGACAGAATGAAAAGCAATACATCCAGTTTTCTTGTAAGACTTACCAGTTACGCTCTACTGTCATGCGGGGGGTGTTTTTAATTTTATTACGCCCAAGTTCAGCATCTAATCTAAAAATTTAGCAGTAGTATTGCCAGTGATTGCAAATAGCTTTCTTTTTCACCTTTGAAAAGTTGCCTAGTCTCAGTTCTAGGAGATTGTGCATCATTTACATTTTTTACAGAGGAATTGTCTGAAAGCATCTGGAATAGACAAGTCTTAATGGAAAGTTGTCAGTCTTAACACTGATGTTAACGAACATGGTTTGCACTTTCTCACGTCCATAGCTGTGTAACCACTAGGAAAAAAATGAATGCAACCTTTGGGTCATTTGAGATTTTTTGCCTTTTGCCATCAAAATCAGAACATATTTTGATTCAACGGAGTATCAGTGGTCTTGAGGCGGTGGGGTACACATTCTGCAACCAAGCCACACAGAAACATGCATGTCCACAGCCCACTCTGACAGAAGTCTCACCGGAGACTTCTTTTGTGCTATCACCATTTGTGATTCAGAGTAACTCTGTAATTGTTTTTATCAATATAATTTTATACTTCAAAAAGAAAATATTATTAGGGTGTGTGAAAACTACTTTGGCAGCATCCTGGTGAGGCACTGGAACAGGTTGCCCAGGGAAGTTGTGGAGGCCCCATCCCTGGGGGTGTTCAAGGCCAGGTTGGATGGGGCTTTGAGCAACCTGGTCTAGTGGGAGGTGTCCTTGCCCATGGCAGGGAGGTTGGAACTAGATGATCTTTAGGGTTTCTTCCAACCTAAACCATTCTATGATTCTATGATTAACATTTCATTTCTCTAAAAAAAGTCTGTGTAGAATGGCTGCATTTTTAATCATTGCATAAGCCCACTGGGGAATAAAAACAACAGGTCCAATGTGTGACAGACTTGCAGCACTTTACAGTACTTCATACATGTGCATTTCAGTGTAATATATCACCAGCTGTGCCATACAATACATCATAAATGTCACAGACAAAATCATCATCAAGTTTCATCTCAAAAGTTCCACAGGCTTCATTATACCCACCATGAATTAAGAGCTTGCAGGACTAAGTTAGTATATATAATGAAATATCTCAATACAACAATACAATACAACAATACAATATCTGAATTTCCCTCATACTGAGGGACCAAAAAATGTTAACTATGTCGAGAGCAGATCTTTCTCCCCCACAAAGCAAACTGTTGTTGCCTTTTTTAACTTTACATTCAATTGAGCTCTTTGTTGAAATCAGCTGTGTCTAGATTGACTCACTCTATACTTTAAGCTCCTGAAACTATAGATTGTTACTTCCTCGTTTATCCTTAAAATAATTTCCTTGATTAAATTTAGCTAAGATTAAAGTATTTTCACTTGTGACAGGCCTTTGACACTAATATTTGATGACAGACATGAGTCTTCTTCACACCATTACTTTCCCCTTTTGTCATCAGTAAGTACTTTTAAAGAGAGTCCACCAGGTAAAACCCCTATAGTATGAACATAAAGAGGTGAAGAGTGACTCTAGGATTCACAGTAAAGCCCACGTGCAATATTCTAGAAAAGAGGGGCCAAGGTGCAAAGTTCTCATAAAACAAATTCTTGGTAATATATATTCCTGTCATGATTTGTAGGTGAAAAGAGAAAGAGAAGGTGAAAGAGCATCCAGACCTTTTCCTTGGTGAGAGTGGTGTGAGGGGACAAGAGGGGAAAAGAGAGGGAAAAAAAGAAAAATCTAATTCTGGGAAGTGCTTTAGACCTCAGCACCATCCATTCGAGTCATTACAAGTAAAATCAAGTGCACACAAAGTTGTAGGGTGAGATTCTACACCCCTGATCAAAAATGAATAGCACCTGCCTACACCAGCGGCCCCTCTCAGATCACCAGGAGATGCTGAACAGGAAAGTCCAGTGCTTTAAAGGACTGGACCTCGCAGTCCCATCTAACTTGTTTTGGGGGTTTTGGCTTATTCAGTTGAATTGTCTTTTGTTAATGAAAATGGAAACAGAAGGGACTCAACACTGAATTAACTCTACTGCTATCTTTCCTGGCCAATGATCATCCTAACCCTAAGATCTTCCAGTAATGAGGATTCAACAGCCTCCCAGCTGATACAAGTCCTTTAATTACTACTGGAAAGTTCAACTGATGGCTTAAATCTTCCTTGTTGCAGTTTCTCATCTTCTGTAAATGCAGAGAGCACATATGCCCTCTTTAACGTACCTTTTAAATATCATGGAATCATAGAATGGTTTGGGTTGGAAGGGCCCTTCAGGGTTTATCTTCTCCAGCCCTCTGGCCTTGTGATTCATCCTGCCTTACTTTCTTGGACTCTCTGAAGACATGGGAACCAAGATTTCCTTTTATCTTCAGATCGATCAGTTTATCTTTATTAGCTTGAATCATGCAACTCCTCCTGAGTGCCTTTCTCACTTTATAATTTAAAGACTTAGAAAATTTAAGACTATGTATATAGACTGTGTCCTAAGGTTTTTTGCTCTTCCAGTTAACTTGGAAATATTTTTATTAATATATTATTAGATATCAATTATTATTGTTAACTGCTTATAATATTTGGTTGGCCCAATATACATTCTTGTTTATCCTGTGTAAAAATTTCAGATAACACCAGTAATTTTGTAGTGTAAACATGACTAATTGCATTGTATTACAAAATCAAACTTTTTTTTGATAGTCTAGCTATGCAAAGTACCTCAGAGAAAAGAACAACTCCGCTAACTTCACAAGAATTATTAATATAAAAGCTAATTCATAAAGTTCTGCAACAACAGTTCTTGAGGACTATCTACAAATAATGATAGAAAAAAATTCAATTCCATACATTTTTTCAGCCTTGGGTATTTTGTGTCACTTTAATAGATTTCTCTCTCATAAATATTTTACTTAATTATGATGAACACCACCATAGATACATGTCCATGCGCAAGATGAGAGCAGTCATTTTTGCCAAGGCTTTCCAGGTGGTATTAGGTGGTTCTTTGCAGCTGGCATGAGCTGAGTTATTTTAGGACTTTTTCTTCCTGGGGGGGCGGTGAGTTGACTTGTGAACTCAAGGAACGATTTCAGGGTAGGCATTATAAAAGTATCAGCTCCAAATGGGTTAGTCTGTAAGCTCACTGCAGTGCAGATAAATTACTAGGACAATTAAAAGCAGAGCCAGAGGTCAAAGTATCCTCTGCACTACATCATCCTTAACATAATTTAACGAGAGGTTTTTGCCCTTGGATGCTATTGTGGTGACTCTCAACTAAGAACATGAGTTAAATGTAGTGAACAGATATCCTAACACATCAGCCAGCTGCTGCCCTTATGGATATGACAGATACGCATCCTCCAACAAGCTAGCCAACACTTGCAAAGAGCATGTTTTTCAACAAGGTACTTTGTGGTGAAACGACCAAGGGTGAAGTTTTAGTTAGCATTCAGATGTATATGTTGCACACCAATGTAACTTCCGAATAGCCTTTTAAGAAGTAAAGGCCCTTTTAGCAGGACTTGTTCTGATAGGACAGAGGGTAATGGTTTTAAACTAAAAGAAGTTCGATTCAGTCTAGATGTAAGGAAGAACTTTTTTATGATGAGGGTGGTGAACCACTGGCACACGTTGTCCAGCGATGTGGTAGATGTGCCATCCCTGGAAGCATTCAAGGTCAGGCTGGACAGGACTTTGAGCAACCTGATCTAGTTGAAGACGTCCCTGGGAAGTTGGACTAGATGACCTTTAAAGGTCCCTTCCAACTCAAACCATTCTATGATTCTATCAAAATTTGAAGGAACTTTGTTATCACATCCAGTCCATTGATAACCGCAGTACAGAATCTCTTTTATGAGCTGACTGACTGAAATCTGCCCCAAAAAAACCATCTGAGTTCTTGTCCTTGCATTTCCAACTGAAATTCACCCCAAACCCCACCCATCTGAGGGTTCACTGTTCTTCTGATTTCCAGCCTAAACTTCAGAGCAGTAAATATCTGGTTTTGTGCATGTGTTGTTCTTCACTTTTAAAATGAAGACCTCATTTTTGGTAAGCCAACCCCTTCTAAGGTTACCTGCTGACTTAGTGTAGATGCATACATAATAATTTTAAGTGTATTAGCTCATGTACCTCACTTGTGATAGGAAAAAAAATTGCAGAATAATACCCTCTTTCTCCTGAGGCAGGGAATACCACATTCCTGTATTTACAGTCCCTGAACACTTACACAGTACTGCACCATTGCAGCTGATGCTGGACTTGATAAGTTACGATAAGAATAGCAGAGATTGCTTCCATAGCCCAAGCTGCAAGTTTTCCAAATAATCTTCCTGTTGAATACACTTCAGTTGTCCAGCATTGATGAAGATTCATGGACCTAAAGAAGACTAGTATTTTTATTTATGCAAGTATAAATTGGGAGAGGAGTGGCTGGAGAGCAGCCCTGCAGAAAGGGATCTGGGGTGCTGGTCAGTAGCAGGCTCAATTTGAGTCACAGCGTGCCCTGGCAGCCAAGAGGGCAAACTGCGTCCTGGGACGCATCAAACACAACAGAGCCAGCTGGTCAAGAGGTGATTATCCCGCTGTATTCAGCACTGGTGCAGCCTCACCTTGAGTACTGTGTGCAGTTCTGGGCCCCGCAATTTAAGAAGGATGTGAAGGTCCTTGAATGCATCCGGAGTAGGAGGTCAACAAAGCTGGTGAAAGGGCTGTAAGGAACATCCTATGAAGCGCAGCTAAGGACTTTGGGTTTCCCTAGTCTGGAGACAAGGAGACTAAGGGTCAACTTAAAGCTTCCTGAGGAGGCAAAATGGAGAAGGATGTGCTGAGTTCTTCTCCCTGGTACCCAGTGATAGGACATGCGGAATGGGTCAAAGCTGCACCAGGGGAGGTTTAGACTGGACTTAGGAAGCATTTCTTTACCAAGAGGGTGGTCAAACACCGGAACAGGCTTCCTAGGGAGGCAGTAAATGCCCCAAGCCTACCGTTGTTTCAAAGGCATTTGGACAATGCCCTTAATAACATGCTTTAACTTCTTGTCAGCCCTGGAGTGGTCAGGNAGGACATGCGGAATGGGTCAAAGCTGCACCAGGGGAGGTTTAGACTGGACTTAGGAAGCATTTCTTTACCAAGAGGGTGGTCAAACACCGGAACAGGCTTCCTAGGGAGGCAGTAAATGCCCCAAGCCTACCGTTGTTTCAAAGGCATTTGGACAATGCCCTTAATAACATGCTTTAACTTCTTGTCAGCCCTGGAGTGGTCAGGCAGCTGGACTAGATGATCTTTGTAGGTCACTTCCAACTGAACTAGTCTAGTCTAGTCTAGTCTAATCTATTCTACCAGCTACACAGCTGAATCTGAGCAATCATTTGTATGTATGTTTGTACCTAAATGCCCTCCGTCAGACTGTCTGACACTGTCTGTGTCTCAGTTTTCCCAGAGAGAGAGTGACACTACCCGGAAAAAACAGTCTACAGGCAACTTCAGAGCAGCCTCGGTTGCTACGCAGAGGGAAACAACAAAAGAGTTGCTCTGCCACTCCTTGTTTTGTACACATAAAAGACACTATTTCATGCTGTCAGACAGTAACAAAATGCCTGTGTTAGGGGAAGGATCTGGTTTGGCGTTTTTACAGCTCTGCCAAATCCCACAGCTTGTGGCTCGGCAGGTGTACTCATTTCTATAGCTGCAGCTGACACCTGGAAAGTTAAACAACCCGGCCGCACCGGAAAAGAAAAACGAGGCAGGCAGCAAAAGGAAGCATGGAAATAGGGGAAAGAGCTGAAGAGAGAAAGATAAGGAGAAAGCAGCCGAGTGAGAGAGAGGAGGTAAAGCAAAAGAAAGGAGGGGGGGTATTCCTGGTGGTTATAAGGGACCAAACAGCTTGGATTTGTTTAAGGAGTGTGACAGGAGGCATGGAGAATTAGAAACACAGTTAACACGCATAGGAAAAACAATGGCTCCGTTCTGAGAGTGCCAACTGTTTATTTAAAGTATCACACCCTGGCGCTAATATACTTCTCTCCTCAGTCCATTCATTTTTCCACACCAAGGGCCCTGATCCTGCAAGCACTTTGAAGCTGCTAACTCTACCTAATTCAAGTGCTCCGGTCCCAATAGCTATCCAGGGCTTAGGAACCCTCTCTGTGATGTGCATATTTTTTCACTGAATATGCATTAACCATTATGTATTTTGAGCAACTAAGTAGAATTTTGATACATTCATGTGCAGCCTCGATACACTGCTTTCTTTTCCCAAAACCCAGGTGGCAGATGGGGCCACAGTGCAGTGAAGAATCATAGAATCATAGAATCACCTAGGTTGGAAAAGACCTTTAAGATCATCGAGTCCAACCATCAACCTAACACTGCCAAAACCACCACTAAACCATGTCCCTCAGCAGCACGTCTACCTGTCTTTTAAATACCTCCAGGGATGGCAATTCCACCACTTCCCTGGGCAGCCTGTTCCAACACTTGATAACCCTTTCGGGGAATTGTTGCTAATATCCAATCTAAACCTCCCCTGGTGCAATGTGAGGCCATTTCCTCTTGTCCTGTCACTTGTTACTTGGAAGAAGAGATTGACTCCCCAGTCTCATTTCAGGTAGTTGCAGAGAGCAATAAGGTCTCCCCTGAACTTCCTTTTCTCCAGGCCAAACAACCCCAGTTCCCTCAGCTGCTTCTCACAACACTTGTGCTCTAGACCCTTCACCAGCTTCATTGCCCTTCTCTGGACACACTCCAGTACCTCAATGTCTTTCATGTAGTGAGGGGCCCAAAACTTTAAACAATGCAGAAAAGATTAATGACATTAATTTCAAACAACATGAAATATTTGCATAATAGCTTCATATGAATCATAAATGAATTTCAACATTTCCTTATTAAGAATATACACTGGATTTTCCACCTTAACACCATTTGCTAGATACTTCACTTGTCTCATTTGATTGTCTAAAAAAAGAAACTGTACTTTTTTTTTTTTTTTTTGGGGGGGGGGGGGGGCAAAAAAACACAACTGCTTTAAAGTTACCTTTGGTCTTGTACGAACCAGAGAGACTCTGCTGGTCTGACCTAAAGCATGTCCTTGTCCTCCACCCCAGAGACGCCAGCAGTTGGTTTCCTGGCACTGTTGTAGAGCATTACTCAGCATGAGAAGGGAGCGGCAGGCAGACCTGGGGGCAAGGCAAGGTTTCGGGGGAGTCACCCAGGGCCAGCCACTGTCCCATACACCAAGGGACGATCGTCGCGGTCTTAACTCTCTAGAATATTTGTGCTGACAACTTTTATCCCTGAAAGCACACACTCTCCCGAGAAAAGTTAGGTTGTGTTAGAGGATAATCTATTTGCTGTTAAAAGCTTATCAAGAGAATTTAGGCAGTTGTTTGTACTTTGAGAAAAGAGCAACCTGGTGCAAGCCTCACACCTCAAAAACCCCTTTCCTCACCAGCCACCGAAGAAAAGCTCAACTGCTTTTATGGTTTGAAAAGTAAAGATGAACTTCGTCTTTGTTCTGCAGTGTCGGTGACTCTGAACTGCTGCTGTCTCCAGAGGAAAAACAAAAGATCTAACGCTCCATGGATCCTCCCATGTAAATTGATTGTAGGGGCAGAACTGCGGCTTGGTTGTGGGAGGAGGAGTGTTTCACAGCTGCCGGGTTAACACGGAGGAAAGGCAAAAAGAAATTCAGCTTCAGTGGTGGGTGACATAGCTACTAGCTGTCTTAGAAACAAATCGATACTGTTTGATGTTTATTTCATAACATCAGGCAATTTCCGTAAAACATGAATAACACAAGTTTTCCATACAAGGGAACTAAGTGAAAAAAAAAAGCCCCAAACTTTTTTATGATGACCAAGGGTCTTGTCGGATGTGCAGGACATGTAGCTGACCCACGTGAAAGTTATAAGAATAGACGTCTAAGTTCTGGCAGACTAATTTGCAGAATAGCTTCTGTCTCTCTGTGGCTACTGAGCTCTGTGAAGAAGAGATGATTCTTCTTATTCCTCCTGTAAACACACAGGTAACTTCAAAGGGAAATCAGTGCTAAGGATTTTTCAAAGGAAATTAAGTTAGCTTTCTAACCTATCATATCAGCATTAAAAAAGTGGCAAATATTTATAAAATTTGCCAACACTTCACGAAGAGCGTGTTGGCTAGGCAACCAAAAACTTTTTCAGAATGCCAGGGAGCTAGCTTCCAGATTAAGAAGAAAGTGGCAAATCAAGATTCTTCTCTTGCAGCCTTTTGATGTAAAGAAATACTTTCAAGTTACCCTCAACCATCAGGCTAGGAAATGTAATACACAGCTAGAATCAGAATCTACTTCTAAATCACCAAATTAAAAGTAGTGTAACATGAAGGCTCTCTGAGATGTGCTCTGCCTCATTTACCTCAAAGAGGAATTACTAAAAGAGAATTTTTTACTAACATTTCTTCTTTCACTAACATTAGCTCTACCAGCTACGTTGGCTGTTAAAGCTCTACTAAATGACACCCCTGCCCTTGAGACTCCGAAGACGATCCTCAGGGGTCTATTCTTGTGCAAACGTACACATTTCTGTTCGGTTACAGAGTCATCAGTCCAGTGCAGTGACTCTGACAGAACCAAGAAAGAATACAGAAACCCCTAATACAGTGCATTTCATACACATTGGCTTCTTTGTTTCTGCCTTTTGTTTTCTTTACATTAAGAAAATTGTATTAATTCAAGGGTATCATCAAACTCTGTAAACTGAGACAGAATTCTAACTAAATAATACAAGTAGACGAACGTAACTCCAGAATAAATTGTGAGGTAAAACTGTTTCTCTTGTGATCCCTGGGTAAATTATAATTGTTACAAGTGATGTCACACACAATGTGAAATTATTGATCGAACCCTGTTACAACAGTAACAAGGGGACATAATGCAATTGGCAAGACTTCCCTAAGGCCAGTTCCCTCACCGAGCCCTAACAGTGTCACACATAGTATCGCAACCAGCCGCTTCGGAAATTATTTACAGTAACTGAGTGTGATCTTAGATTAATTAGGCAAGTGCCTCACAGAAGAGAGGGTGTGCAGGACGTATATTTAATTGTTTCGCCGTCACGAAGAATCAGTTATGCCTTCGTAAGCATCAATTAATTGGGTGTATGCAGGAAAGATCTCTGCCAGATAAGAGTAGGAAGGATATGGCTCGGAGCGTCTTAAAATGAAGGTTGCAGGCAAGGTTACGCTAAAACAACTCACAATTTTATTTTCCCGCGAGACTGTATTCCCTCCCCCCCATCAATTACTCGTTAATTTATCGCTTAGTTGCTTTGCGTGCCTCCTACACCCTCCAGCTCGCTGTCTCGAGCGGGAGGGAGAGGGGAATAACGCTCAGAAAGTTTGAAAGCCCCGGGGAAATGGCGGCCTCGACGGGCCCCCGCGGGCGGAGCTCGGCGGTCGGGGCTCCCAGCCGCGGGCCGGGCGGGGCTGGGACGGGCGCTACCTGCCCCTTCCTTTCCCTCTTCCTTTTCTTTCCCTTCCCTTTTCTTCCTCTCCGCCCCGCACACTCCACCCACCCGCGGCTACTTGTGTGCCCCTCGGCGGGCGGCCTCCATTTCCCCCGGCGGGCGGGCAGAGGAGGAGGAGGAGGTGACCCCCTGAGCCGGCGGCCATGCCCGCGGTGCCGCTGCTGGCGCTGCTGCTGGTGAGTCCCGGCCCCGGCCTCGGCCTTGGACGCGGGGGTCTCCCGGTACTGGGATGGGGGGGGGGGGTGTGAGGCGCGAGTGAGCCCCGCGGGGCGGAGCGCTTCCCGTCGGGGCTTGGCAGCCCTCCTGCCGCCGGCTGCGTGCGGCTTGGAACGGGGGTTTTCTCCCATTCTTTGGAAAGTCGGGAGAAACAATCGCCGTTTGCTGCCCGAAAGCAGGTGAAGGAGGGGGGGGGGGGGGCCCAAAAAAA
>VZSF01006574.1:184751-256338 GCA_013398295.1 Chionis minor
GGGGGGGGGGGACCACAAACACAAACCCAGAAAACCCCGCTGAGAACGGTATCTCGAACGTGTGGGTTTGGGATTTTTGAGAGGCCAGGAGGAACAGCAACCCGGTGAAGGGTTCGTATTGTTGCCGTCTTTGTGCTCGACATATTACCTGTATTAATTAATTGCCTTACCTTTTTGAAGGAATAGTGGCCAGGAGGGAAAAAGGATCATAAAGCATGATTCAATGGGAGTCTTTATTGCCTTAGAGAAATGATAAATTCTTCGGAATCCAAGACACTTCAGGTTTTCTCCTTCCCTGCCTTCGCTCTTTTTTAGCCATCAGCCTTTAGACCTTCCCTCCTGTGAAACACCTTTTCAGGCCAAAAAGCAAGAAGTATTTCATCACAAGCTGAGATGGAAGCACCTGGTTGGTTTGGTTAGGACTGATGCTTTCTGGCTGTTTCAAGGTGGTTTGCAGGAAGCTCTCCTTCGTGCCTGCGATGTTGCTGTTTAGCTCTTCACCTTTGCAGCCTGGCAAAACGCCTGCGGAAGTTGGGCCGCCGCCGCCACTCAGACAAAGGCGAGGGTGGAGGCCAGGCCACGGGCTGTGCCGGGGACCTGCCAAGGAGCTGGGCAGGGTTCAGGAACAGTTTCTTGCCCGGTCAGGCTGGCAGGTGCTGTGGATCGGCACCTTGCTCCCCCAGCTCGAGAGCCTGCAAAATCAGATTTGTTCGCTGGTGACCCGTTGCCCGAGAACTTCAATACAGACTTGTGGGTGGCCACAAGTCAGGCGGTAGCAGCAGTTAACCCTGTTCTTTGCAGCAAACTGAGAGTTACAGTTTAGTTGGAAAATGTTTTATCCTCATTTTGCCCAGAAGAGCAATGCGGATTGCTACTTCTACGAAAGTTTCTGCTGATTCTTTCTGCGATACCTGAAGCCACACCATTGTCCATTTTTGCAGGCTTGCTCTGGCTTAGGATGCTGTTGGTTTTGCCTGAAGAAAAGAGGAAAATTATTTTTCTTGGTCCTCATCATCCTTGGTCTTGGCTGAAGCTGGGGCAGGGTATGGTGTGCTAAGAGTGAACTCAGTTTGGGGGTCTAAATGCCTCATTGTCGGATAGAATATTAGAGCAAATAAAGTTGCCTTAGTTGGTTGATGTCAGAAGAGAGAGCGTTACTGATGGCTTTTGCCTTTTTTGTTTATTTAGGTTTTTGGTTCGTTTTTTTCCCCCTAACCTGAGCAAAGCCATTCATGTGGCGGGAAGTCTGGTTGCTTGTTTGAGAGCATGAGATTAGGATCGTTTATATCTTATGACATGCAAAGATGGCACTGATAACTTCAAAACCTTAAGAAACTACTGAAAAACAAAACCAGTTTATAGGCAGTGTCTTCTGAAAGCATCTTCTGTCTTACAAGCATCGAGAACTATAACTTCTTCCTTTCCCTGCTTTTCCTGGAAATATCTCTTGGTCGTCTGTGCTACCTCCCTGCCTACAGGCTGCATCCTTGTATGGGCATCCCCAGGTACCTTGCAGAGGTCACAGCAGCTTTCCCCATGTCCCTGCCTCCAGCACTTTTCCAGGGATGTCTGGGCATGCTGGACAGTAGTACACCCGTAGGGTTGGGCTTGATGTGGCATGTGTCCAGGGCACCCACCCAGAGCTGGCATCACTGTCAAGAATTATTAGACTGGGAGGTTTCTCGGTCATTTTTGAAGACGGTAGAGGTCACATCTTCAAGAGAGCAAATCTTGGAATGCTTCTTGTGTTTGAGTGGAAGAAGACTTGACAGAGATGTACGAATCTTACTATGCGAGTAGCAAAACTTATGTTTTCTGTGAACATCTTCTCAAATTATACTTCCTTAATGTTTGGGATGTTAGACTTAGGCTGGGTATGCTGAAATTCAGTCCAGAATACATTATATCATTATTGTAGTGCCAGAGATACTAGCAAGTACTTTTCAGAATTCATAGAAATAATTTAAATTTAAAAAAAACACCACCTGATGCTTCATTTTAGAAAGGGCAAAGGTGAGATAATTCAAAGCAACCTAACTTCTATTGGCAATAGTATGCTGAAACATGGTAAAAATATTTATAAGCATCTCTGCCTGTATTCAGCAACTTAATATTGTTCCAAAAAGATCGGGGAAAACCAGTGCTATGGTGAGATATGAAAGCGGGTAAGAAATACATAAGGTCTAGTATTTTATCCATCCTATTGAATTAAAGTGGTGTATTATTTTGAACACCATACTTCAAAATAAAGTGAATTCACCCAGGAGATACTAGAGAAAAGTGAAAAATGCAGTCTAAATTCAGGAAATCCTGTTCTGTGATTCTTGAGGTGAGATTAAAGAACTGGGAACTGAGAAAAGATGCATGATAAGTTTTCAGATATATGAAGGGTAATTGTGAAGAAAAGGGAATTACACAGTTCGATGAGAGTGTGATGAACGTGGCAGAGAGGGGAACTTGGTTTGAGGTTAAGAGGTTTCAATATAGGTGTTTGAGTTTCTGTTGTGGTAAATGGAGATGTAGTGGATGCAGAGTGCACCTATTTGGTTGGATCAAATTGTGCTTTCGAAGCATATCTCCAGAGTGTGTGAACGTGATCCTTCCTGGGTGAAACTGCTTTGGGACATGCGTCCATCTGCTTGTGGGTGTTTGGGCTGTGGGATCAGGCTAATTCTAGTCTGAAGTAAAAACCACAAATCGTGGGTTGTGTAGTGTTGGGTTCTCAGCTGCGGCTGCTTTGCTCTACAAATCTTCTCGTATTGGGCTTACGAACTAGACATAGCTACAGTCAGTGGAGCCCAGAGAGAAGTAGATGTGAGCTGGCTTTGGGGCAAGCTGAACTGCTGTCTGATCTCTATGTCTGTATTGGCTGTATTTCTTTTGATTATAAAGAAAGTTTAGGCACTTCACATTCATTTAGACGGGTAAATTTGTGTGCCTTAATCTGAAACTGAATCTCATCCAAACAATATGATCAACTTGCAATAATAAAAAGAGGATAAAAATTAACAAAAACTTTCCATCTGTAAGACTATCTGGGCACCGCCTTAGGGTAGCTGGTGAGGCTGTGGGACCTCTGCCACCCGTTTTTAAGAACAGGTTAAACAGACGGTTGTCAGGAAGCACGTAGGTGTAGCTCATCCTGCCCCAGGGCCAGGAGATGGACTAGTAGATAATGTTGGATGGTCCCTTCAGCCTGTTTCTCTAAGTGTGGAAGATCTTCACTCGACCATCGTCTTCAACACCAAACTGACTCACAGGAGATGCACAATCCAAATCTCCTGACACACGGCATGTGTGGAAGACCACGTTTCTAGGACTTACTGTTTCATAGTGTAGCAAATACAGACACATACCATCCTGCTTACTCAGTCTTCATCTTTACAGTATAAAACTAAGCTACGTGTTCGAAGTCTGTCCTTTAGTCACTTCCTGACTATGCATGAACATGGATTTGGGCAAGAGCAGCCTTGCACTCCGTATACACAGCAGTCACTCCCTTCTTTCCCCTGCCCCCTCGCCTATTCCTGCTGCTTTCCTGTAGTATTTCATTCCATTTCCATTACTTTTTCTTCATTTTCTGTAAGTTGTCTTCTGACAATGCCTTCTCAGCTCTCTGTCATCAATAGATGTCATCAGTAGATTTACATTTTTGTGCCAAGTCTGTGACCTGCATCAAATGACAGACGGGGCTTTCCTACTTTTACTAAGCTGTTTAATAGAAGGCAGCTCTAGGATACTGATAAAGGGGAAATTAAGAATTCAACACCTGTTGGATATGTGACTTTTTACTTTTTCTTGAAGAAAATTTCATTGAAAGGTCATTTTCCCCTTTCTGAAATTGTTGGATCCTTTAAAAATTTTCAATAAAAATGCAGTATCCCATTATATATTTGTTCCACATGTATTTATGCATCTAGTGAATAAAATCATCATTCTTAAACTCCTTTGGTAGATATCTTCGAAGTCCCTTAAGGTATTCCCTGTAGACTATAGATTGAAAAATACAAAAGCAAAAGTATTTTTTCCTGTCTGAGCAATAAAACAGTGTCTTAAGGCTGCTTTGCTACTAAGCAAACAAATTGATCTTTACTTTTAGTTATCTTAGTAAAATATTTTCTGTCTATAATGACTAATGGACTTTTTTCCGCTTTCTTCATACACATCTCAGTGGAAGACCTGCTTATTCTTGAACTTCAGACACTTCTGTTTATACTGCGGTTCTCAGGTTTCCAATACAAGACCTTGTGCCTCTTGTCTCCATTCAGTATTGACACAGAAACACTTTTCCCTTCAGTTTAATGGAAACATTTTTCCCTTCAGTTTACCAGTAGGAACAAACAGGGATGTTCACGATGACATCTTGACAACTATTAACCTTCCAAAAGAGTTGCAGCTTCTGTTGGAAAACCTTGACTATAAACCAGAATTCTTTTGTCACTCTTGCTGGTACAATCTCATTAATCATAAAAAATAAACCTTAAAAATCCATATAACTAATAAAAACAAATAAGATTAAGAATATTCCTGAAAACAACTTGCTATAAGTGTCCATTAGGGAACTTAGTGCTTGCTGATTTTTGTCTTCAGAATATATACATTGGGAAAATTGCCATTTGAAAAACAGTTCTGTTGTGCAAGTTAAAACAGGAGGATGCTACATTGCTCAACACCGTCTGCTGCATTGTGTGGGAAAGAGATAACATGTTTTTTTTAAAAAAAAAAAAAAAAAGCTGTCTTCAATGCAATAATCAAGGCTGAGTCAGAGGGATGAATAGGGACAGCCCAGTCAATAGTCTAGAAACCAGTCAAAGAGAATAGAAAGAAATACTCCCTGATTTATTTCAGTAGGAAATCACCTTTTCTGTGCCTGCTTTGCCTTAGGCATCAGTATATACATAAGGAAAAAATTCACTTAAGATGCCAAACGTAGTGTAATAGTTCTGAGAACAATAAACGTATTCTCTTTCCTGCCTATACAACGCTCAAATGCTCTATTTGTTGGCTTCACATGTTGTAATAACCTAGTTTTTGTTACTGTTCTTTCCCAATGCCTACATTTTTTGCACTGAGGGTTTTTCTTTTTACCTGCAGAGTTTTTGGCAGCTGGAGAGTGGACGTAAACACAGTGTCTTTAGTAATTTGACTGAGGCTCCAGTTCCTTCCAGCTAGGATGAGGCACCTAACTGAGGTGTTCAAGGGCATGCATAGCTGTCCTGGGCTGTCCTGCTGCATGAAGAGATGGGTAGTCCCAATGCTGAATGTTGGCATATAAGGTTTTGTTAGAGCAAGTGTGATTTGCTCGTTAACATGCACATCTCAGCCTTGTTTAAGTGAGGGATGCATGTATACCATTTCTCCTCCCAGCAAGGCATTAAGTAGAGAGCTGCTTCTGTCCTGTACACTTCAGCAGATGTTTTGGTTAGTCCTTGCTTTTAAACGTTATTTAACCTGTTTTGTTCTCCCATGTGGTTGGTAACCCACCACAGCCTGTATAATCTACGACTTGCCCAGAAGAGGGAGCTTCTCCAGGGTGCTGCTGGCAACCAAGTCTTAACTTCAATCAGTGGCAAATTCCCATCATTTTGGAATACTGAAGCATTATTCAGCACTAAAAAATGGCTGTTTAAAAATGACTCTAAAGTGAGCATTTATTGGTGAAAAAGAATTATTAATTGCTTGTTATCTGTTTCCTGCTGATAGAAAAGTACAAAACTTAATAGTGTGTGTTTTTAATATGAATGGTTACTGGTAAATTTTTCAGAAGCTGTTATGGGTAAACAGTAGATATTAAGTGATAGAGGTCAGATGCCCTCTTCCCTGTCTTTGCTGACAGGGAAGATTATGTCAGTAAAGTTTTAGTACTGCTAAAGTGACATGGAATTAATAATGCTTATCATAACTTCCATTGCAGATCTGTTTGAATTGTGGAAATGGACTCTATGTCAAGGTAGGAAAAAATGGAAAACTGCTGTTCTTTATCAGTGTTTGAAGAAGGGCTCTCTGAACAAAGAGCAAGTGTCAAAGGCATGCTTTACATCAGTTGATAAGTATCTTGTTTTGCCATTTTCTGAAACATGAAAGCTGAGTAATGAATAATGAAATGAAAGATGAAATGTAAGTGAATAGGTTTGTATATCTGTCAAAGTAAGCGGCATTCAACTTTGAGAAACTTCCTCTAAAATATTAACTTTGTATACCTATCTCTTTTTTTAACTCTCGGTAAATGAAATCAGCTGCTATTTTATGGAAGATGTTAATTGTTGAAAGGTTTCCAGATGTGCCAAACCTGGAAGCCAAGAGACACAGTAGGGACTAAGCTGGACAGAAGGATGAAGGGTTTCATGCAGAGTGAGAATGAGGAGTGGTTGAGCAAGGATAGCAGAGACAGTGGATGATTAGAGGCCTCTTGTTTCATGTATTCTGTTTCAGGGAGAAGGTTGAGTACAAGGCAGTGTTGATGGGATGGCTAACAATAAGGCAGAAACAGTGGTTTAAAACAGCCTTAGTGCCAAACCTCTTCCCACATCTGATGACAAGCACTTAAATTTTCCAGAATGGTGTATTTTCACCAACCCCATGTCATGGGATCTTCCTCATGTATTTAAAGCCTGTCGCACCTGATTCTTGAGGAAAAGACTAGTGTAGTTTTCCTCTTCAAACAACTTGAGGAACATATAGCTTTTAGATCATGGTTTGGAAGGCTAATGCTGCTCCATGATTTCAAAGTTATGAGCTACTGAAAGAGCAAAAGCTACCCAGAAGTCTGGGCTGCAGCGGCAATGAAGCACACATCTGAAATGGCTAAATGTAATGCTGTCATTCAACCTTTTTTTTCCACAGGTTTATAATCACAATGGCAGGAGTGGCATGTTATCTCACCCTGACAGCCTGGTCAGACAGAAGCGAGAATGGACAGTCCCTCCGGCTTTCATACGGGAAGAGGAGGACAATTCCTATATGAATCCAATCGCTAGAGTAAGCCCAGAAAAGAGATAATACAGAATACGCATAAAAATAGAGACGGAAATGTAAAATAAGGGCGTGGCTGCCCTAAAAACATGCACAAATGTTTCTTTAATTTTAAAGGACTATTGAATGTCATTTGAAGATGGGTACATTTCCTTGTGTTTCCTTCCTTCTACACATGAGTTGCTTTTGCAACCTGATTTGGCTTAGTCTCTCATCTTTTCCCAGCCACCAGTTTTCATAAAACTTTTGGGAATACAATATCTTTGATTTTGTTTCTTTTTTTCTTTTTTTTTTTTTTTTCACTCCACTACCCCTACACAGTTGTGGTTGCACTTGGCAAGTGGGTCCCAAAACTGGTGGTGGTGACTGGGCAGAAGGGTGTACATGGCGCATGATTATGTATGCCAAATATTTTAGGAAACAGAGCTAAAAATAACCAAGGTGTTATTCTTTGTGCAACAGTGATAGGCATTTGGGTCAGCACCAGTGCTGAAGCCTGAATTCACCACACTTGTCACTTCAGCATATAAAGTAGCTGCAGAAGGCAGCAGGCTGCTACCCTCTGCTTGGGTTGCCCCTTGATGGTGGTGATGACACAATGCACGTGTGCTTTTCCAGATGTGTCAGATATTTGTGGACAGCAGAGGAAGGGTATGATCTCTAGTCTGTGCAGCCTCTTCTATCTGTTCCTCTCCAGATCTGACCTTTTTCCCTCCACCCTATCGCTTCCTCAGTCCTGGTCACACTCACTAGCTTAGGTCTAATCTCCCTTAAGTTGTCGTATCGTATTTCCAGGCTTTGCTCAAGTAACTTCTATCTCCACTGTTCAACTTATTGTTCCAGACTTACTTTTTTCCCCCTTGGTCTTTCTCCACATTTTATTTGCCCTCATCCATTTTATCAGCCAGTTTCCTCCTCCTTCCCTCACTCCAGCTTTTTACTGTTATCACAGCAGTTTTCCAGACTTTCCTTGCACTTGCATCCTCTCCCACAATCTTTGTCCAAATAGTCCTGATCTTCTTCTCCCACAGACCTCCCCACTCCACATTCCCAGCTGTTGCATTGCCCATCATGCTACTCATCTCCCTGCACCAGATCCTCAAACAGAACATGCAGCTCTTCCTGCGTTCATCTCAACATCTCCATACTCAAAAGGAGTGCAGGAAAATATGTTTACTGTTATTTTTGCTTATTCATTACAAAAATAGCAAAAATATTTTATTTGCATTTTTAAATCTGTTTTTATTTACCAAATGCAATTTAACTTGTTATATTCCTGCTAGATACATTCTGATCTTGAAGATACAGGGGTAGTGGTAACTTATACGATATCTGGTCAAGGAGTAACAGAACCCCCTTATGGATTATTTGTTATCAACGGAAAGACTGGAGACCTGAACATAACAGGAAGGGTTGACAGAGAAAAGACTCCAATGCTATTTGTAAGTTGAATAGTAACTTTTACCTTATAGGTGCCCTCCTATCCGTTTTTTTATATATTTCATTCAAATGTGTCTGCTTCAATTAGTTTTAATCCAGTTTCTGGATATTTGTGTATGTATGTGTGCTTATATTTATAAGCATATTATATGTGCTTATATGATGCTTACATTTGGTAGGGATATTATATATATTTTCCATATTCATTTTTGTATATATTACAGTCATGTTCTATTTGCTTATTGTTTCTGTCTGTATTATTTCAGCTCAGAGGTCATGCACTAGATCGTACTGGAGCAAAACTGGAAGAGCCAATAGACCTACCAATTAAAATTATAGATATAAATGACAATTTTCCAGTGTTTTCACAGGAAGTTTTTGTTGGTTCAATTGAAGAATTAAGTGAAACAGGTAACATCATTTTTTAATTATTTTTTTTTTCATTTAGCTTTTCCCAACACGTGCAAGGGCACAGATGAATGTACTCTTTGCAGCAGTGTATCTGCAGTAACAAGGATGCATTCTCTTTCTTGCTTAGGCCAGGTTATCCACCTGTGAATGCAAATTTTTATTCAGGGCTAAGTTGTTTGGTGCGATGAAGGGAAAGTGGCCACACAAAGGCAACAGAGAACAACACTTTCCTCTTAGGGAATTTATTGACCATCTGCTTTGGTGAGGTATTGAGTTCCCTGAGCTCTCTTTCAAGTCAGTACCAGCCTTGTGGTAATTGCTTCTTTGCCTAAATTCCAGCTAATGTTCAAACTCGGGGACACCCTTTCCCTGAGGACAAAATCCTCTGCCATAAGTTATGAGGGTTGCACCATGCAGACCGCCATGTATTTTGAGCGGAGCTGTTAGGAAATGCATCTTGTTGTTCAAAAACTTCTTTCTTCTCTGTATGGTATCTACAGTTTTCTGACAGAATTTTCATGAGAATTCAACCTGTTGTGTAATTCTGGTGCGCTGGTTTCTATGAATTACAGATGTGCTGATACAATCTTTTTGTTTGTTAGAGGATATACTTTTAACATGTATTATGTGGATTTTAGAATGCTTCTTCAGCTCTATTCAAGAAATAAATAAAAGCAAGAGCATCAAAAAATTGTGCGGTGCATCTGACAACAGTCTCTTAATCTGTGAGATTGCTGTAAAAATACTTGTCAGTGCACATGTAAACACAGTGTATTTAATTTGCTTTTTTCCAGGTACAATTGTAATGAGGGTAAACGCAACAGATGCAGATGAGCCAAATAATCTAAATTCCAAAATTGCTTTCAGGATCATTTCCCAAAGCCCTAATGCTGCATTCAGTATGAATAAGGACACCGGCGAGGTTCGAGTAGCAAAAATAAACCTTGACAGAGAGGTAAAAAACCCCTCCCATTTTTAACCTGTTGACAGGGGTCTTCTGGTGCCTGTTGTGTCACCTTCAGCTCCTCCTGCCGGGTTGAAGAGCTGTCTCTCTTGCCATCCTTCACCTCCCTTAGGATTAAAGCCTTGCCTGGCTGACGCATGTTTTTCAGGGTTTTGGGGGGAAGGTGTGATGGGATCAAGATTGTATTCCCCCGTCACCTTTTTAGCCCAACACCGTCTTGTTTCTTTCTGGCCGTGCCATGCAGCCAGGGCAGCAGTTACATGAAGTGAGGTTATTTATTTTTTTTCGCTCTGCTGGAGAACGTATGGCAAACACAACACAGATCACCATTTGCAGAGCCGCTGGCTGCATCTAGATTTTTCTAGCCTGCTATGCAAATCACAGTGCAAAGAGTTAGGATGGGTGCTGTTGAAAAACAGCATTGAAAACCATGTTATTACCAGCAAGTTTACCTGTGCTTGCATGAATTTGCACTGGCCAGCAGATGGTGATCTGGATGTTAGCTCTGGGGCCGAGGACAACATCTCTGGCTCTAGTCGTGCCCTGACATGCATGCCCATCACTGGTCCTGGCTCTGTTTATGGCCACTGAAGTTTTTTCATTTGCCGTGTAAGTACAGTTGAACTCTTTGTGGGGCAGATGCAAAAAGTCCCAAATCCTTTTCAAAACTGCAGTTCTGCTGCGACAGAGCATGTCAGGGTAGTTGTGTGGGAGGTTTATTACTAGCTAGAGAGAAGAGGAGTTATAATTGACCACGAGAGGGATTACCAAAATGTAATAGAGATAATACAGCAAAGGAAAAAAAAAAAAAAAAAAAATTCCCGGTTTAAACACTTTCTTCTTATCATGGCAGACACAAAGTAGCTATTCTTTGGTGGTGGAAGCAAAAGACCGTGGTGGTGAAATAGGTGGGAATGTTGCAACATGTTCTTTGGAAATCAAGATTTTGGATGTCAATGACAATGTGCCTGTGGTTGAAAGTCGTATAGTAAGTACATTTATCACAATACTTGGCGTGTTCCTACACCTACCAGTATCCCCTTTGCTTAATATGAGGTTGTGCAAACTTTCTGGCACTGGCGAAATGAGGAAAATCATGACATCTTTTTAAATAAGACATTTTTCAATTCCAGTTTGAAGCAAACATTGAAGAAAACAGAGCAAATGTGGAAATTCTGCGAATAAAAGTATTTGACAAAGATGAAGAGTTTTCTGAAAACTGGCTGGCGAACTTTTCATTTGTTTCTGGTAACGAAGGTGGCTTTTTCCATATAGTAACAGATACCAAAACAAATGAAGGAATTTTGACTCTTGTGAAGGTTAGTATATTCTTTAGAGAGTCTTCTTTAAATATTAGAATAATTTATTCCTTTTAAGTTGACATACAAATTATTTATCTTCAGTCAGTATGTAAACTGGAAATGTAAATGGTGGACACTTCCTTTGGTATAGTCTTTGTTGGTGTATTCAATAATTCCGTGCAAAATAATTTTTGTCCAGGTTTTCCATTTACATTCTATGTGATCTCAAATATATCTAGTGGGGCATAAGTCCCCAAACTTTCCTTGTCATTGGGCAACAGTGCTAACACATACACTGTAAACTTTCGTATATTTTTGCTCTCCTTGCTGGTCTCAGTTTACATTTCTTTATTTCCCATGGCCACAGATAACATCGCAGGCAACACCTGTTCCATAAGCCATGGCTACAGATTATTTTATTCATTTCTGTAACTTAAAATTATGAAAATATTTTCCATGAACTAAAATTTGTATTTTATGAATTTCACTTCCCTTTAGTCCACAAGAACTGAAGATGCATAGTGCCTTTTTCCTTTTTTTTCCCCTCTGCTCTGGTTTCATTATCTGAAAACTGATAATTGTGAAAAAATTGATAAGCATTATTAAGTAAATGAATTGGTGTTAAAAAAAAAAAAAAAAATTGGAAGAGCCAAGTAATATTGAGCACTGATTCACTGAAAGTAAAGACAGAATATATGAGCAGGACTCACTGCCACCTGCCTTAAAGTAGTTTATATTCAATAATATAAAGACGTACCTATGGTGCCATCAATTAAGAAGAGTGATCTTCCTTATGTACTTTGAAGCATTATGTATTGAGAGTAACATGTTAACCAACAGTTCTTCTCTGCACAGTAGCATCCTTATTATTTAAATAAGGGTGCTAGAGTATTATTTAAACAGTATTATTTAAATATTAAATGTATGAATGTTGTCTAGATATCAGATTTTGCCAAATTCTTAGTGAATTTTTTTTTTATTGCTCTAGGAACTGGATTATGAAAAAATGCAAAGCTTAAACTTGGGCATTGTTGTTACAAACAAAGCAGAGTTTCACAAGTCAATTAAACACAGTCATATAGCACAAACAATTCCAATCAAAATTAATGTGATTAACGTGCGGGAAGGCCCTATATTCCCCGGTGGCACAAAAATTATTGAAGCAAGTGAGAACCTGAAGATAAGACAAGTTATTGGACAGTATCAAGCCTATGATGAAGACACTGGAAAAATAGCAGAGCACATTATGTAAGAATCTTTTTATAACCGTCATAACCGAGTATGTCAGAAATTGCATCTTACTGTAAAAATGCATATACTGAACTGAAATAATTTCAGAGGCAATCACTTTCTACTACACATAATTCACACCTAAAACAACAACATCATCTTCAGTATTCTATTATGCAGAAAACAGCTGACTTGCAAATCCTATTTTTTTGGCCATATATGGTGAGACATGAGTATTTATGCTGAAATTGTTCACGCTTGCACGCTGTTTGTCATGCTTGTCTACATTTGACAGTAGATTTACTCATCTGACTTCATCGTCTGCAGAAACATTAGGAAAAAATATACGGAAACATCTAGCAGTTGGACAGAAAAGGCATGAAGTCTGCCTGTGCGTGTGTGTGTCTTTAGCTTTTGAATCGTAGCTCTTCAGCTAAAACACTGTTGATCCACCACCATGGCTTTTACAAATTGTGCAGGCCAGTAGAGGTGTGTACCCACCCTGCCCCACGCCTGTAAAACAGTCTGTCCTGTGCGGCTGCTGCTCAGCTTTTGCTGGGAACAGGGATGGAGGGGAAGAGGACGACGACTGCTCCCTCTCCTGCTCCAGTCTCTCTCCCTCCCTATAAGTCTACTTTTTATAATGCTCCACACCTAAGTCCTGGCTCCAGAGGGAAAAGCACGTTTCAACATTCAGGATAAGTTTATAGTTGAAACCAATTCCAGTGGCAGGAGCGTCAGACCTCAGACCTAGGTATTTGGTCTCTGCTTTAAACAAAGACTAAACATACTCTTAAGCTGCTTTTTCCACTAATGGTTGTTTTCCTTTAAATAAATGTGTACATCTTTATTTTCAACTTTAATCAGATACATGAAAGGAAGAGATGCAGCAGACTGGATCACAATAGACTCAGTCACAGGTGAAATCCGACTTGCCAAAAACCTTGATTACGAATCGTCCTATGTAGTAAATGGCACCTACACTGTCACCATGTTGGGTGTAACTACTGGTAAGTTGAGAGGGTTTTGTTTTCACGCTAATTGGTTTGTTTAGGGTTTAGTTTGCCTTTCTGCAACTACAGTTGGTATAACCTCCGTATCTTTAACTGCCTAAAAGTTAGGCACCTAGTGCAGTTTCCCATAGGCTCTGTATTTGGATGAGAGGCACAAGCAACTCATTGAAATAGGATGGACCTTGAAATGGGTTCCCAAGGTGCCCATTTCTCTTCTTTGACTAGATGGAGGTTTTGCCTCCTTTTGTAAAAGGTTTTGCAAAGACCAAGTGCGATATGAGCATCCCTTGTCGAGGTGGAAATTGCCAGTATTTCAGTATGCTAATCGATAGACTTCAGAGTCCTAAGGTTTCTTGAATGCCAAGCAAGAAAGACTCTCTGAACTTCTTGTGTATCTAATTAGAATTCTCCTTTTATAATCTGCATGTTACTGTGTAACCATACACAGAAAATACTTTCTTTTTTTTTAAAGTTAAAACAGTAAAACAGCTTGCCTTTAGAGGAACTTTGTCAATATGTTTGTTAACATTAGGAATGAAATACTGCTCCCATAAGCTCTAGGGAGGGCTCTTTCAGCTTACTTCATCAATGTTTGTGTCTTGGAAAATATTAAGGTTTTTTATTTTAAGATGAAGTTTTTGCACTTTTCAAATCAATTTATTTTTTCACATTTTAAAATCTTAGATTCTTCTCAGAAAACAGTCACTGGCACAGTCGTTATTCGAGTTAAAGATGAGAATGATAACTGCCCAGTTATTGTGAACCCTGTGCAGACTGTGTGTTCAGATGCAAAATTAGTTGATGTGACAGCCAGTGATTTGGATGGTTACCCAAACAGTGATCCCTTCAGCTTTACTATCATTGATGAGCCGGAAGGGACAGCAAAAAACTGGATGATTGCATCTAGAAATGGTAAGAAAATACATTTTTAATTACTTTTAATTCTCTGGGGTCCTAGTGTTGTCATTTGTTAATTTTAGTCAAGCTGACAGTTTGGCTGATCCAAACCAAAAAAGCCCATATATATGGAGTCAGGCATGAAGACACATCACTCGTGTTCTGCTGTCTTCTCTCTAATGGCTATAAAAGCACAGCCAGGTCTTGATGGTCCATATGTGGTGACCTGGATTCCATGGGTAGTGCTGGGATCAACCTGTTCTCAGTCTTCCCACAAAAAGCACACAGTGATGGAGGATGCTTTTCGTTAAAACTGAGCGTGGAGGTATGGTTGTGTTACTGGCTTCAGTTGCTTGAACTTCAAATAAATAAATAAATCTGCCTGCACAGTGGGCCTGGAAAAGGGGATAATACAGTGCAACCAGTCTAAGATTGTCCAGCACCATAGGAACAAAAATAGGTCAAAAATTATAAGTAATTTTAATGAGTATTTCAAAAGGAGATGAGCATTTTCTTCTTACATTTCCATTCTTATAATCTTGGGAAATGCTTGAAGGAAATGCCTCGGGTAGATTGAAGGCACCAGAAAACACCTTTTTCTTCTCAGACTGACTATTCTGTCCTCCTACAGCATACCACTGCAAAGCAATCAGCAGAGCCATCCTAATGGCCAGGATTAGGACCAAGAAGGAGTCTTCTTAGCTTTCCTCACCCTGCTCGCAGCTAGACTAGCTGTAATTGTAGGGAACACAACTTTTCCAAATAGGGTGATGTTCCCCAGCTGGGAACATCATCTGGGCGTCTCTTGCCTAGTTGTGTCCTTGATGTGATACGGCCACAGGAGCAAGTGGTATGTTGGCTCCCTGGTCTCTGCCTGTGGCCTACAACAGATTAATCTCCTCAAGACTGGAGCTGGTATTTTGTGAATTCAGCCTTTAGCTATCTGGCTGATGTGAAGGTTAATACTATATAGGTGGTTGGGTCGTATCCCATGATAAGTCGCTGCTGGTGTGAAACTTCACAGTTATCTGAGACTGCAAGGGAGCACACAGCTGCTTTGTCACTAACATGAATTACACGATAAAAATAAGAGCACATGCACTACAGCAGCAGCTAATTAAACTTAATTCCATTGTAATGGCTGGACTTAACTGGAGGGGACTGGTTGGGAGATGGTGAATGTTTTATTTCCCTTAGTTTACAGGAGTCAACTTTCTCTCTGCTCATTTCTTGTTTGTCTTTTTTTTTTTTTTTTTTATGTTCCCCTTCTGCCTCAGGCACTAGTATACAGCTGGTACCACAAAACCTGAATCTGGGCAGAACTGAAGTTTCCATCCTAATAAAGGATTACCAAGGGTTCAGCTGTTCTCCAGCACAGTCTCTGCAGCTGACTGTTTGTCAGTGTGAGGACAACGGCATATGCAGAGAGAAAACTGGTACCTCTAGGTCAGTGGGTCTGGGACCAGGAGCAGTTGCACTAATCATCTTGGCGTTTTTACTTTTGCTGCGTAAGTATTTGCTTCATACTCCCTCAGAAGCACTGTAAATGTGGTCTGCAAGGCATCAGGAAAGAAACAGTCCAGCTCCCAGGTTTTATCATCTTGATACATTCTGTGTAAGCTCCTAGTCTGTGTGAAGTCATGGCAAACCCCCAACTAATTTTGGTTACATCAGCATTTCACCCTCAACGGATTTCAAGCTGTGCATTTTAAAATTAATATGTACAACTTTAATATTTGTTTGCGGCGCTGTAAATAACAGGTGGGGAAGCAGTAAGGAATCCTTTTGGTGTTTCGCACACCTCCCTGTGTGAACCCTAACTCTTCCCACTCAAACCACAGTGCTCTCTCCACGCTCTTCTCCCTCCCTGCAGACCCAGGTCTGGTGCCTTGCTCTGAGCAGCATGTGAGGCTGTTCTTTGGTGAGACAAAATAGAACCCTGAAAATAAGGGAAGAATGCTTTTAGTCAGGGCATGGCCATGTGTACCAGTGCTGCATTTAAAATGACAATAGTTTATTGCTTGTACTAGTAGCAATCTAGTTACAAAGTTCATGCCACACAAATACACTCTGCTCCAGAAACTGGGTTGTTTTGAGTTCCCCAGGCAACACTCTAGGTGGGTCACTGGAGTGGTGAGGTGGAATTTACATGACGCTATGTCGTTATCTATTAGTAAAAGAACAGGAGGGGTTAGAAATGCTGAGGTTGTACAGTGATATTTAGGGCTTGGGTTTGGTATATGAGATCTTTGATAGAAGTATAGCTATATGCATTTGTGGGCATCTGTGGGATTGAGGCCCTGACAGGTTAATTGTCAGTTTACTCTCTAGGAAACTGTCCTGGCATATGTTTCTAGGAGATACCTTGAATATTTGGGAATGTGTATTCAGTCTTTATCAGCCCTCATACTGATCACTAGGTCACTAACGATACGTTTTGGTATGAGAGCTGACCAAACTTCGGTACTGGCTGTTGGCATGCTTTCACCCTAATCACCGCATCGTTAATGGCAAACTCATGTTTCCCCGTAGTTCTTCCACTGTTACTGCTGCTGTGTCCCTGTGGCTCAGGAGCGAAGGGATTCGCTACGATACCAGACTACAGCGAAGCGATGTTGCGTCAGTGGAACAGCGAAGGGGCAGCTCCCGAGCAGAAGGCATGTATCCCTAATAGTGTTTCTCTTTGATTTCTAGCCAAGTGTTCAGTTTGGCACTTGGCGTCTCTTCCACATCATGGGCTGATGTTTCAGGGCTGTGAAACCACACATGAACATTAATTAAAATTAACCCTGTGAGGCTCAGTGAAGGGTGCATGGAAGATGAATTCCACCAGCAGCTGTAGAAACACCAGCTATGATGTTTAAATCCCAAAATAAAGGGGAAGCAGTGAACCAAATGTTGACCGTATCTGAGCAGGAGATAGGAGTGTGGGAAAAGCACTGATGCTGTAAAGAGTGAAGCATTTGCATTTGCAAGCCTGGAATGTTCTGCACCCTTTTGGGAGGATGGTAAAGCAGCAAAAGAATAGATTATAGAGCTTAACTTCTAGTTTAAAGTCTCAGGTTGCATTTTAAATGACTTCCCTGTGTATTTGCCTTCTTAAACAGAGCAAATTCTTAAAAAAAAAAAAAAAAAAAAAGGGGGGGGAAGGGGGCAGGAAAAAAGTGCAAATCTGTAGAGGGAACAGTGAATGCCGAGAGAAGTTTGCCTTTTCTTGTTATGCTACAAAACACGGTTTTCAAAAAAAAAAAAAAAAAACGGGGCATAACACTGGCATGCTTTTGCATTATAACAAAGAAATAGAAGTAAGCTAAAAGACTTTGATTTAGGGACAATGCTTACACCAAATTGTGTTGCAAGCATTTAGTTAGTGGGGCTCCCCACCCCCAGCTTTCACTCCCAACCCATTCTGTTCCAAGAAAACAATGATCTATAGAACCATTTCTATCATCCTCCTTGGGAATGCAGTTGTGGAATCTGCACCCTGTTTCAGGAGGCCCTTTACTCCTTGCACCAACATGTGTAAGTGCGAATTCGAACAAGTCATAAGATTGCAAACTCCCAGGTCCCACCCAGCCCCGCTGCTGGTTTGGTGAGTTCCTTGTGCTAGACAGCGCGGCTTTCATGTCACATCGTAATTTGTGTTATTTATGTAGCCCGTGCTAAGCACCATCCCACCCACTGCACTGGGGATCTCAGGAGGAGCAACCAGCGGAGCAGTAACAGCGGCGATGGCAGCAGCGGCGGCGGCGGCGGCAGGAATGAGTGGAGAGGAAACTGTAGCCGGAGGAGGCAGTTCTGCCTCTCATGTGGGAGAGCATCGCACCATTATTAGCAAGGAAAGATGGGAAGAGCAAAGACATCTCCTTTCTGGTGCTGAATATGGAGGCATGGCAGCTGGAGGCATGGCAACTGTAGAAGGCAAGACAGTGGTGGCTGGAGGAGGAGTCGCAGTAGGAGCTGCAGGAGCCATGAATGAAGAGTTTTTAAGAGACTACTTCAATGATGTAAGCATATGACCCGCGAATAACAGTATTTTGATATTTACACTTAGCGCTGTGAAATGCTGATCGTGTTATTACAAACACAAATGAGTAGATATGTGTATATATAAACAGTCCTGATACAGTGGCTAATGGTGGGGGCATGAGGAGTCGGGCGCATTAAGGATTTTTTAATTAGGCTCACATTTAGGAATTAGAGTGTGACAACGCTCAGTCTTGTAGCACTGAGTGATTACAAGATCTCCAATGAGACCCTTGTCTTGAAGGAGATACTTGTGAATGGTATCCAGAATATTCAGCAATGACCAGGGAGTCCCTTGCTCAGTAAGAAGCCATGAGAAAGACTATGTGATATAAATCTCAGGGACTTAAGCACATTAGGCTGGCCTGTAGGGAGGTACCTGTGACTCATCATGAGTCACAGCTACAAACTTTATAATGGAGCAGGTTTTTGAAAGATAAGCTGCAGATGTCAAACGGTAGAGGGTGGGTCTCTGTTTTCGAAGCAACTGATGAAGTAAGTGATGCTGGACTTGTCTGCTTGCCCAATAGCCTGGCTAAAGAGCTGCTCATCAGAAGTGTATGAGGCACATGTTGCAATCCCCTTTCTGACTGTTGTTTTTTTGATGACCTAACCGTTGACCAATAGGCTATTCCTACTACTTACTGCAGCTATTCCTCTTTGGATAATGCACGTCATTAGTCCTCAGGCTGGTGAACTCCCTATAGGGGAATTTTCACTTCCGTATGGCACGGAGAGCACGGATTGTCCATAGCCTGTACAAATAAAACATCTTCACATCCTACAGCTGGCTGATGATGGGGTTCTGCAGGGGAGCAGCTGTGCAGCTTCGAATTGCCACCTCAGGCCAGGGAAGGATTTGAGCTTCAGACACTTAAATGTCTCCTGAGTGCTCTAGCTGCTGGTCTTCTGGGTGAACAGATGCAACAGTAGCAATTCTACTTTCCTTCCTAATTCTACTTTGCACTTCCTAATATTAAGACATACTTTAAACATACCCACCTGCTGAAATCCTGCAGAAGGGGTTTGTAAAGTCATACTAGAGTGACATTTACAACTTCTGGGAGGCTAAACTATCTCAGATTACAGGAAAGAAAAAAGAAAAAAAAAAAAAGAGAAAAACCAGACAAGTTACCAAACCACATAGTTTAAGATGCGTGCTGATTTTTGTAGAAGCATCTCAGGCAATGTGCCTACTTCCGGAGTAAAACACAGATAAACTTATAGAGTCGATTTGGGTCTGGATATATACCACGTTACACAGATGCCTGAGCTAATAATATGCGCTCCAGAACTTCAGATATGGCAGAAAAGTGGTTCTGAGCACAAGCCAGCAACCGTATTAAGTAAAGCTGGTTCAGCAGGCCCAGAGGATTTGTCTGTCTTCACTCCTTGAACTGGAGCTGGTGCAAACATGTAGACAGGTATTTGCGCTAGCACTGGCAGCAGCTCCTTTGCAGACTCTGCTTTCAAACTGAGCTGGGCCTGGTAGTGCTATAGTCAGAAGCCATGAGTCCTCCTTTTTGTAAAGCGGCCTACATTGAGCCTAAAAATTTATGTGCTGGACTATGTTCCCATACTTACCATGCCATTTAACTCAGTGATTTGCTTGCTGTGGGGCTCCTTGGGTGTGATTCTGCAGGCTATGCTAGTGAAAAGGGCCATGGCAGGTGATGACATGTCAGCACGTACTCATTAAACATATGCTTAAATGTTAGGATACTCTCAGGCATGGTTTTGGCACTCTCCCACAAACACCTAGTTAGTTAAACATGAAGGTCGTTCACTGAACCAGAATAAAAGCAATCTGCTTATGAGGATGCAGCAGTATCACAAATGCCACGGTTCCTGGTAGGAGTAGCAGCAGGTGGTGGTAGTACCCAAGGTTTTCAATTTGACTGCAGATTTTTCTTCTCATCAAGTGTACTGTCAAGTTCAGACTAGCTTCAAAAAAGCAAAAAGCATTTTTAGGTACTGTCCTTGGTTGGTTGATGGTTTCTGTGGGTTCAGTTAAATTTTCTCACTTTAACCTTTTTGACTATGCATTCCTCGTTTTCAGATTTTTAAGTTTAGAGCTGACATTAATGAACTTTTGCTTGCTTTTTTGTTTCCTGCCTGTAGAAAGCTGTCTCTTTTGCGGAGGAAGATGAAGCCCAAGCTGCAAACGACTGTCTCCTGGTTTATTCCCAGGGAGAGTCAGGCTCTCCCCATGGCTCCATTGGCTGCTGCAGCTTTATTGAGGGTGATCTTGATGACCGCTTTCTTGATGATTTAGGAGACAAATTTAAGACTCTAGCAGAAATATGCATAGGCAGACACATCAACATGAAAGACAGTAGCTCCAGGAATGAATCAGGTTTTGATCTTAATGACGGAAAGTCGCGCTTCTTGGATCAGCAGAATGCTTCCAGCTCGGAACAAGCCTTTGCCTCGGGCAGTCGCTTCCAGCCCACCCCACCAGTGCACGTGGGCGGTGGCACAGAAGACACCGTGTCCAAGGAGGTGGTCGTGGAAACCACAAGCTTTGCATCCCACTCTGGGCAGCACGACGCCCGGCCCCTCCCCATGACCCATGCAGAGACCAATTTCACCATGACAGAAACATCTTACTCTGCGGGGGCTCCTGCCCACTCGACTGCTGTCTTTCTAGACCCCCAGTTTAAGGAGAACGTAGTGGTGACAGAGAGAGTGCTGGCACCCGCATCAAGCTTGCAGGGTATAGTGGAAATCCCCGAATTGACACATGGAAGTAACGTGGTGGTTACGGAGAGGATGGTGAAGTCGGAAGGCGCTGGCCCAGGAGCCCTGATGGTTCAAGATCTCCCCGATTCCCAGTACGTTGTGGTGAGGGAGCGGGAGAGGGTCCTTGTGCCCGCCGCAGAGCAGGGCTCGCTCAACTTCCCCACTTTGGCAGAGGGGCACAACGTGGTGGTGAACGAAAGGGTGGTGACATCCTCGGGGATGCAGAGCAGAGCCGAGCAGGCAGCGAGTGCCGGCTTGGGAAGGCAAGAGCAAGTGTTGATCACGGACTCCCTGCTTAACCAGGCGGGCTCCAACTTAGAGGGGCCGCCTCCTGCCAGCACCACGCTGAGCAAGTCTTCCAGGGTCACCAAATACAGCACGGTGCAGTACACTCACTCGTAGCCTGGCCCCTTGCAGGGGTGCTGGTGCCCGGCACCCTTGTGTCTGCCGGCGTCTCACCTCAGGCTTTTTCTCAAGACCCGAATTTGCTGGAGCTTTCAGAATGACATGGATGCGGTAGTTTGTATGGATAAGGATTGTGACCAAGAAGTGAGTAAGGAAATCTGCTGTTGTTATTATGTAACACTGGCAGCGATGCTTTTGAAGTGGAAAGATGTGGGAAATATATTTTTTTTTTCTTTGTTTGCTGGTTTTGTAATTGCTTTTTGTTATTCAGTTAGTGTGATAATACCACATAACCACAGCTGCATAATTATGGGAAAGCAGAAAAAAAAATTTAAAATGTAGTGACGGATAGTAGCATGTAAAGCACAAGTTCAGTTTTCTGAACTGTTGTTTTAGTGTATCTACTGAAGGCCCCACTAAGGGACATCCATTTCTCATTGCATGTTTGCCATCTATTACTTTGTGGGCCAGGGCAGCCCCTCCTGGGCTGCAGCTGCACATCTCTGTGCCTTGGTGAATTGATCAGAAATCTCTCCTGCCTGAGAAGCCCAAGCCACCAAAGCCAGTACATCTTCAGGGCAGTGGTGTGTTGATCTCCTGGAGGGATGTCACAATTTCGGGTTATCAACATTTGTACCTTAAGCAATCGATACTTGCACATTAGCACAGGGGTTAAAGAGAGCAAGTAGCAAAAAAGCTGAGAACTGCAATTTTTTTGGTACCTTGATGTAAAAATTCCATTACTTGGTGTGGATCTCAGCTGACATGTACAAGTAAGCATTTGCATCGTATAGATTTTTCACTGGCTCCTAATTGCTCTTTTAGTAATGTATGAGAAACAACGGAAACTTACCTTAGTTTTAGAGCCTGAGATTCAGTCAGTGGCTTTGCTAGCAAAGTTTATGGACCTTAGACATCTGTAAGATCTGATTTACAAGTGCAGTTAACTAAATTATTTTATTTCTGTCTGTGAACTTGCAGATACAAGCATAGAAATACAGCTTGATTGTGTGTGTGTGTTGTTCTGCTGGCTCTGGTACCAAATTCCAGGTGGCCTGTGTGGTGCTGTATGATGGCAACTTTCCTTAGCTCTGACAAGAGAAGAGAAAGCTGCCTGTACTTGTGCAGGACTTACAAATTTCATGGAGGGGAAAAAAAAAACCCGAAACAAAAAAGTAATTTTGTGGTAAAAGCAAAAGAAAGTACTGCACTGTTTGGTGCCGTGTATATATGCATATGTAAATATTTATTTGTATGCAACTGGAAACATTTTAATTTTAGAGAGGAAAAAATGCTATACACTCCTGATATTTTTTATTTTTTCAGAATAGAAAGAAGTATTTTAGATAAGGTATTGGTACTGTGTTTATCAGCAAGCTGGCCATATGGGAACGCAAAGCCCATGTGCCTCCAGAGCTTTCTGATTGTCTCCATCTCTCTAGGAGTATTCCTGCAACTGCACTGTTATGTTTTCCACTGATACGTTTTTGCCTTTGATGAGACATGCTTTCAGTGTATTTGATTTGAGTGATAAGGATGTAAAAGTTGATTCAAAACCATAAAAAGTAGGTACTACAGCCGTACTCAACAGGGTGCATCTTCACAGACGGGCTGTTACGTTAAGTGGAGGAGTACTTCCAAGCAAATCAAACTACTCGCTTGCTTGGACCTGTTGGTTATTTATCTCTTAAACTTCATTTTTAAAGTACATGTATTTACTTTTAAGCAAGCATGCAGTTTTAACTGCTGACCACTTTTTCATGCAGTAAGAGGGAGTGAACTTTCTTCTGACTTTTTAATGGAGTATTTCTGTGGTTTTATGCAATCTTAAAATAAAGAACTCTGCTGTATTTTTTTTATCCTTTTTTCTTCACTGCTACCCCAGTGCAAATAAAAATCTTAAAGATAGAATGAGGACTGGGATTTCCTGAAGAGCCTCAAGGAATATCTGAAAGATACAGGTGTAATAAAAGTTGTCCTCCTAACTTAAAGATTCTGGAAAAAAATGTGAGTTCCATCTGCTGGCTAAGCACATTAAATTTTGTAAGAACTCAATGCAAAACAACAACGTCCTATCCACAGATTTACTAGCCTTTGAGTCAAACTCTTCTATTCATTTTACACTTCCAGAACACATTACAAACCACAGAGCAGAAAATAATGTCTCAGTTTTATAGTTGTTAAAACTGAGACCCACAGGAGGATGTGGGAGTCAGGACTGTGTCGCAGAAATCCTGACTTCCCTGTGTATTGTTTCTATCTTTTATCACAGATTTGCTAGTGCTCTAAAGAGTCTATAAGCGTGCGTCTCCATTATTTGGCTTAGTCTTGTACCAAGACTTCAGATGCTATCAGCATGTGCTAATGCTGGCAGAACATCCATCAGATTAAACATGCAGCTTCTAATGGAGCTGTGTTTTGTAAATAATGGTGGCTGGTGGGAGGAATCGACAGCCCCAAAGTAATGGAAGCGCCTGGTTAGCATCTGACCACTAGATAACCCTGACACGGGGTCTAGCCCTACACGCTTATCTTTGCAAGAGATGCCTCGTTCTGACTTCAAAAGTAAAAACAAAGTCTGTAATTTTCTTATCTAAAAATAACAGAGCATCATTTTGTTGAAATACCAGTGTGACAGGGACTGCATCTGCGCTGCTGTTCTGCGATTTATGTTTTCTACAAATCCTGGCTAAGTACTTTAGACTGCCTCAGTATGAACCAGTGTGCCACAGCAAGGATGTGGCTGTCCCCACTAGGAAGGCAAATGGAGCGCCTGTCCCAAGTACCGATGAAAAAGTGTTTTCTTCGTCGTGCCTTGGCATATACTTGGAGCTAGGCTAAGCTTTGCTAGATAATACCATCTCTTCCAGGCTCCATTCTTTCCTGGGAATTTGACCACCACCCACCATCAAAGGCTTAAGGCATGTTGGGGTTATCAGCAGTAAATCAGTTTTTAAAAAGTTAAATAAATCAGCTGCTCTCTACAGGAGAGTGATGGTAAGTGTTTATGGCCTTGAGGCATCCCAAAAATGCATCGCTCCCTCTGCTTGTGCTGTGGTAGCAGAGCTAGTGGCTCTGGCTGTCTCCTCTACTGGCCCCTTCTCCCTCCTGGTGGCCTTTGAGCTCCCCCTGAGGTCAAAAGGCAGTGACAATCGACTGTTCTTCCTGACTTGTGGGTAGGAAAGCTGCCCTCTGCCTGGTTACTGGGGGGGTTACTGGGAGTTACTGAATACACAGAAATGGCTTCCAGCTCCAGAAAAAGCTGATCGCTGAGAGTCTGGTGGAAAGATCTTCTTTCCCAGGCATCTGCTTACGGTGACCGGGATACCGGACTAGAAGGACTCTTGGTGTGATCCAGGAGAGGCTTGATATCAAGGGAAAACAGGACAGCAGCCACCTGAGGCAAAAGGACAGTAGATTAGGGAGGTGTCGGGATGAGGAGAAACAGGGCATTTTGCTCTCCCTGCAGAGAGAGCAATCACTGAATAAAAAACTGATGCAGGGCAGGGCCCTGATTGCCAGATAAGCCATGCCCAGTGCCCCAACCCTCTGGGGAGAGCCTCTGCCAAGCAACCACCGCACAAACGTGCCGGTTGTGACCCTTGAACCACACCGAGCGGTTGCAGTCTCCAGCTCCCAGTTTCTCCATGTGGCCTCACCTCGGGAGCCAGCGCTGCAGGTGGTCAAGTCTCCCCAGCACATGCTACTGCTCAGCACCAGGGCAGCTGAAAATCAACCTCAGGACCACCACCCCAAGAGGGGGGATAGATGGCAATACAGTCTATGCACAACAGATGCTGAAAGCTGCTCCCAAAAACAGACACTTATCTAACTTCAGGTGCTGCCACACAAAAGCATCACCATGTCCACAGCTCTCTGCTGACTTCCTGCCATGAAGGACAACTCCCGGGGCAGTGCCAAGTGCTGGAGGGTCTCGGGTTGTGCAGTCTAAGAGGACATGAACATAGTAAGTTGTACCGGTAGTCGGTACAAGTGGCCCATGCCATCCTCTCTACTGCACCACGTCTTTATTTCCACAGCTGGAAAAAACACCAAAGTAGGCAAAGCTGCAGATGTAATCCTGTGGCAGGGCAGGGCTGGGTACCTCTTCCCCTGTTGCATGGGGTGGCAGAGGCAGCAGCAGGTGTCATCCTCATCTTTACGACTCCTCGTTCATGGAGCCACTGAGGCTGTAATCAAAGGGAGCATGAGGGTAGGAGCCGCAACTGAAAATTGTGGTTTTATTTAATATTAAGCAATTTTTTTGACACGCCCAATAGTGAGGAGAACTTCCGTCATTACCTTGAATTAGCCAGGGAAGCCCAGGGAGAGAGGGATTCAGACTGTGCAGATGTTCCCTCTAGTTACTTCATTATTTTCTTTCGAGATATGTAGCACAAAGCGTCTTCAGCCAAACGAGAAGGTGCTGCAGATGTGCTGGGGGGAAAACCGCATGGCAAACAGTTTGTTCTGCAAGGAGCTGGGGGCGGGAGGGTTTATAGCCTTCCTGCCTCTGCTCCAAGCTGGTTTCTGACCTACGATTCAAACATTTCATCAGCGGACTTCTCTTAGATCTGTTATCTCTAGCAAATAAAACTCAGAGATGAGATACCACCTCCCAGTGATTAAGCAACAAACTGCGTTGATTCTCTGGCTAATGATTGTCCAAGATCTTTGGAGTGTGGCTGAAGTTTAAGTCCTGGGGCAGCGCAGGAGTATGAGAGGACAGTGCTGGTACCAACCGATGGGTCTCCCTCAGGCCTGGAATCCAGCCTCCTGAGGCAACCAACTACCCTTCTCCTGCTGGGGATGGGGTATCTGGGAGCAGCTGGGGGACGCAGGATGGTGGCAGACACTGAGCTGCTGGGAGTAGCTCGGTGGCAGTGACATGGCACTGGGCTGCAGCAGCACCCTGGGCTGGCTATCGCAGCCTCCCTGGGCGACCTCCAGCCTGGCTGGTTGCTTTTGCTGTCTTCTCCTGCTGCCCACACTGGTCAAGCTGGTGTTTTCCTCGTGATCCTTGATTTCTTACCCTTGTGAAAAATTCTCTAAAGGCAGATTTTTTAATTTTTTTTTTCCTGTAAGCATTACCAAATACTCCTTTCTTGAGAAGAAAAATAAAGCAGAGCTTCCATGTGGAAGGAATTATGTACTTAGGGCATCAGCTTTTAGATGGAGCCAAATCGTGTCTCCCGGATGAAGCATTGCACCTGATGTAAGTCACACCTGACCATACAGCTAGTGCTGGCAGGGAGAGACTTGCTCTGTGTGCAAGGGTGCTCACCGTTTTGCCATTTATCATCCTGCAATACACCCAACATTTTTGTCCTCTAGCCAGCAAGCTTGACTTCTGCAACAGCAGGAAAGACAGAAAGCCTCTCATGGCCCTTTTGAACCAGGACCCCAGAGACTTACTGTCAAAATAATAGATCTGTTAAATAAAAGCTTCTTTTTCATCTATCCTGCCTTTGTTTTGTTCCTGTAAGCAAGAGGTGGGAGAGCTGGAATACAGATCTATACAAATATTTAATTTTCCATAGTCCTGGTAACTTGGAGAGGGGTTATTCCTCCTCTCTACACTCTGCCTCACTGGAATAAAATATTTTTCCCTAACAAACACAAACAAATCAGACCACATTTGAGTTCTGTGTGAGGTTTTTCAGACATCTCTTAAAACAAGCAAGCAAATTAGACTTGCTGCCAGATGGGTAAATTGTGGCTGCCCCCTAAATGCCTCAAATACCCTTTTCCATGTTAAATACCACCCTAATGAGTGGGGGTAGTTGAATTAGTAGTTGAGCTTACTGCACTTTGGATAAATGGGTGTCAGCTGGGGCAGATGAATCCCAGACTACAGCAGGTAAACAGCTGGAGCAGATCTCAAGGACATGTCCTGAACAAGGGGTGGAGGATTATTCTCACACCCCTGTGCTTTGAATTAATGAGCATTTAAATATTTGATACCAGGTGAAACAAGTCCAAGCAGAGTGACCTTACGGCATCCTTGAAGCTGTAAGTTTGGATGCTCTTATCAAGGAAAGGGAAAAAAGGATGGAACTGAACACAGGTCCTCTCTCACATGAAAATTTCCCTTACAACTTGAATAGAGGCAATCACCATTATAAATTCTGCTAATTTTTCTGGCTCACTCTGCTCATGTTACTTCATGAGATTAGGTCAAAATACCTGTGAGACATTCAGAATGAAATTTTTTTGAACATACAGTTAGAAAAGAAAGATCTTAACTGCCTTTAAATCCTCCTCCCTTCCTGTTGTGTTCGTCTCCTTTCAAATCCAAGAAAATTCCTGCAAACTGGTTTAAAATTAAAAGAAGAAACAGGTACCTTGCCCCTGTTGAATCTAACACAGTATTAGGAGTAGGGAAAGCAAACAAAGTAAACTTGGACTCGTAAATTAAGCTGGGTCAGTATAGAAGTATAGTTAGGTGCTCAATGATTAAGGAAGATTAAGGAAGGGATTTTAAAGGAGACATTTAACCAAACTTTCTGCTAAAATAATCCTGAGCATTCAAGGCCCACACTAAGCGGCTTGTAATAGATATTTCAGTGTATAAGTTATGAAAGATCTCACCATTTCATTGTGATCCCCTTCCTACAAATCCCCCTGGTAACTTCTAGTGCAGTCTGGCATCCCACTGTACCGGTTGTGGCTAGGATAGAGTTAATTTTCTTCATAGTAGTTCCTATGATGTTATATTTTGGATTTATGACCAAAACAGCGTTGGTAACGCAGGGATGTGTTAGTTATGGCCGAACAGTGCTTACACAGCGTCAAGGCCTTCTCTGCTTCTCACAGTGCCCTGCCAGCAGGTAGGGCTGGGGGTGGGCAAGAAGTTGGGAGGGGACGCAGCTGGGACACTACACCCACAGTGCAAAATCCAAAAGGAAGGGCAGAACGTGGTGCTGTCCCAGAGCGTCTTTACCTATTTTTCAGCTATACCATTCAGGTTTTTCACTGAGAAAGAGCATCCTGCCCTATGATAAAGCAAAAAGAACGACACTTTTGAAGCACGTGAATGGAACAGAAACATTCTTTATGTGATCTGGTGTGAGAAACAAGAAAATAATTTGAAGTAGAAAGTTCCACAGCAGCGAGGTTCCGCTGTAAACACAATTTTAGGCTCCTGAAAACTGATTTATGCAACAGCTGAAGTTTGGGATTAGCAGAAAAGCACAACGTGACACAATATGTGATGGCATGGAAAAAAGAGAGAAGCTGTTATTTTAAAAATTGTTTCTGGAAGAGAATGTGCTGAATGTACCTCTCAGTTTGAGCTTACAAAATTATCTGCTGTGTCTTAGAGAGACATAATCTGTGAGGAATGTTTGCTGCACTGGAAGGAATTTGTACCACAAATAAATTGGCCGTTAGTACCACCAGAGTTCATTTCAGAGAGAGCCTCCTTTGAAAAGCCCTGCCCCTCAGATAACCCTTCTTTGTTTCTCTCCCACATCTACCTTTTCTTGCTGTGTTCTATAGCCGGATTAAGGGATCAACAGGAATTGAAATATTCTACTGTGCTGCCTACTCGTCCAGCAGACTTGGTGCTTTTTTGTTTAGAAGAGTTGGAGTTTGACAATACCTGACCTATCTGAGCGCATTAAGTTTGTTTGCAGAGCACTAGGAAAGAAATCCAGGCTTTCAAAGGGAAGGGAAATCTGCCTTCAGCATTTTTTTTCCTTGTTTACCTTGGTGACAGAATGATTTTTAGTTTTATATGGCTGGCTCTGTCTGCTACAACGGATAAGCCTCTGAATCACAGCGACAGAGGAATGGCAAGCATTTTCCCTGGTGTCGTTAAAAAGAGAATTGCTTTATTATCTTCACTGCCAACAGATAACCAGCTAGTTCTTTAGAGGCACAAAGGCTGTATAGCCGTTTTTTGAAGCAGAACCCTGGAATTTTTCCTTCCGTGTAGGAAAGCAGGACGCTCGCTTCCCTGCCCGACGGGGCGGCCCGCAGGCAGCAGCCCCGGCTCCTCCCGCCCCACCACCTGGAAAAAAAAAGGGGATTTTCCCGGAGCTGCTGAAAAAGAACAGGGGTGGGAGGTGGAGGCATGCGAGTGCCTGAGGCCACCAGGTGGCAGCCCGGGATCGCGACTGTCCCCTGCCTCCCGGCGCGCAAACAGCCCCAGCGATATTAGGGATGCTGAAAGAGGCTGTGCCAAGGCGGGGGTATGGGCCGGGTCACACGGCGGTACCCGAAAAAGCGGTGTAACAGGGACCCCTGCAAGAGATGGGCAGCAGGGAGGCTGCCAAAAACGCCTTCCCATCCAGCAGCGCCATGGCACCTCCAGCAAAACTTTCCCAGCATCATTGCACCTGAAAGATTTTTGGTTTGGTTACCAAAAGAAAAAAAAAAATCTTTATTGGTGTTAAAATGTAACCAGTTGTGCTCAGTAAAGCCTGTGGGAATGAAGGACAAGGTCCTGGACTGCAATACAGCCCCTCTTTTCTAGTGTTTCAGGTAGGTAGCAAATCCCTTCTAAAGAACAATGATTTCCCAGCTTTGTCATTGATCTCTGGAAACACACCAACACTTTCCTGTTCTCAAAGGACCAACCCCTTAGGAAGCACTTGTGGCTTTTTTCTTTGGAAGTTTTGACACTTTTTGTAATGAAAAGATACTCAACCTGATTCATACAATTGCACCTAATATGATGTGCCCCGGGGGAGCAGGAAGTTTCCTTATTGGTCTTATCATTGCGTAATGCCGGAGCAAAGACTCTAGCAGCACCTCTCCATCCTCCCTTCCTTCACTTCTCTTCCTCTCAACTTTGCATGGTTTTAACCAGAGCAGAGGCAGCTCTGGGCATACACAGGTGATCAGTCAAGCTACGACAGGGATAAACAAAGACATCCCAGCGTCCCCAGTTCATTGTGTGATGGTTTCTGCATGACTGTCACCCTAACTCAAAGGGAACAACCAATCAGGGAAACCTTTAGAAAAGAGACCTATTGTGGATGTATTTTTTTTAACAGCAAAAATCAAGATGGGAACAGAGCAAACACACGAAGCAGCACAGGAGGTTCCCTCCCTCAGAAAGCTAACAATCCTGTTATCTCTTATGCAACACACTACATTTTTTGCCCCTTTTCTCTCTCCTTGCTTTGTAGGTTTTCCACAGAAAGCTGCTTTTCATGGTCCATCCTTTCCATCCCGCTATGTTGGCAGTGTCATAAGAGGAGACTAGACAAGACCTAGAGTCAAGACTAGATCCCATTTGCCATGAAGGCGCTATTACATTTGCTTCTTCAGGGTTCAATTGGTATTTTCCTCAGCATCTAGGCAAGGGCACCATGAGAGAGTCCAGCAATTCCTTTTCCTTCTGAGCAGAGCTCAGCCTGGGGTGAGAGACAAGTGCAATTCTAATGGGAGTTGTTTTGTTAATCACAGCAGTCATACAGGGAAATGCACATAATTATGAGGTCAGGGACAAATTAATCACCCCGTCATAACTGGATATTCTGACAAATAGTAAGGCTGCCACGGTCTTAGTCATTTGGTTTTCATGGGTGCAAGGAATTTTTTTTTTGACAACTCTGGTCAAAGGTGGAGTTTGGACCGCAAATGACTAATCACGAAGACAGTAGAATGTCTGTAGGAGTGAAAAGAGAATGCTGTCTATTTTTAAAGGGCATTTTTCATCCTTCCAGAATGACTTCAGACGAAGGGCCATGCCTGATCATAGGCAAAACCTTATTTTTTTTTTCAAAAGCAGACTACTCCCAGGGGCAGCAGCCAAAAGGAGAGGCTGTGCATATCACTGCTCAGAAATACACACTGGTCCCTCTGCCTGCTTGCTCCTCTGCTTCCCACCATATCCATGTTGCAAGCTCTCCCAGGCCTCTGCTTCTGGAGCGGTCCCTGGGCACTGCTGTGATGAAGTTGATGCTACCCGTTCAGACTGAAATCCCCAAAACCTATGACTCAGAGCGGAAGAACTGAATGGACTCAGATGGGAAGGAAAGAAAGGGAGCAACCTTCTGTCCTCATCCAAGATGCTGTGCCAAAACAAAAGGGCTGCTGGGGCAGCAAACACCTCCTGCAGCTTGCTGCTAAGGATGAAGAAAAATCAAAACCAATTCTCCCCTTCAAGTCTGAAGGAGACCCATAACATATATGGGAAAAAACTGTTCTGGAATAGGAACTGCAAAGTGAATGTTTGCCTTGTGTTTGATCCGCTGAAATAGCACATCTCAGCAAAAGGAGTCCCACTTTTGGACTCACTACTCTAGTCACTAGGATACTGGTGCAGATGCTGAGCTAAAACCGATCTTAGCAAACACAGTGTCTTATTTGAAAACAGCACAGTTACCTCCAAAGAGAAACTACATGCAAAGCTAAGGCAGAGTCAGGGGACGGGAGAATTATACAAGCTCTTCAGAAAACAGGACAGTGCATATCATTCCTTCTAGAATTTGACACTAAAAGAAATCCCCAATGTCTCCTTTGCAAGGTGCTCCATAAAGCAGGATGTCCATCCAACACAAGGCCTTGAGCAGGCACACAGGCAGCACATGTTTAATGTCGACTACAGTTTAAAACAGAGACTACCCCAGAAAATATTAATTCAGCCTTGTTTTTTCTTGAGTTACTACTTCTTGGGGAGACTGAAGCATAAAAGACATTGAAAATACCAGTCCCCTGGAAAGCAGATATATTGAACTGCCCACAGAATTGCTTTTCTATACATGGCTGCTTTCTATTTCTGTGTTTTACTTGCATGACAGCGTCCATCACCTCCTGAAAGTGTATCCTTTTACTTCTCTCCCTCCATGTATCCTTCCATTCTGTTGCTTTTGCAGCTTTTGTTTCTCACCATGCCTTCATGCTAATCCCGCTTTTACTTCCATTTTAGCCATGCAATTCTTCTCCTCCCCTTCCCTGCTCTTATTAAATGCTTGGCTCACATTCCTTTGTCTCCTTCAGTCACAGGGAGGGGCCCTCGTGCAGCTCTGCCCTTCATTCTGTCTTCTCTTCCTCGCATGGTTCTCCTCAGTGCAGCTTTTCTACTTAAACTGCTTTCCTACATGGTGAGGCCTTTGCTCCTCATGCTTCTGTGAATGCACATGCTGTGCATGATCATCCCCTCCTTCCATCTGACAAATTACATCTCCTTCCCAGACTTCCTTTCTGTCTGCATCCCCGACATGGACCAGCTTTGTTGTTTCCTTATTCTTCCATGCCCTTTTTACTGGTTCCCTCTCAAGTTCCACTCTAAGCAATTTCTGCCAGAGATTCACCGCTAATATTCAATAATTACCTTGGTGACTTGGGTTTATTTCTTCCTCCATTTTCAGAAGCTGCTTGGCCACTTTTGCTTGAGAGAGTGGAACCACGCTGGCTGGGAAAAGAGAAATAGAAAAGAGGAGTTTCTCGATGAAGGAAGAAAATGGGCAACTTCTAGTAAGCAGAGACACCCTGGAGTGCAGAGGCTGAGCGTGGAGAGGAAGGGCCAGTGGTTCCCTGAGGATCCCAACCAGGCCCTGAGGATCCTCACCAGCCCCTAAGGATAACAGATCTATGGAGGGATGAGGATGGGGTAGGAGCACAGCAGCTAAAAAACGGTTCTCAACCAAGTAACTGAAATGTGTAATTACACAAAAGCACTGAATAGAGGTTTCTCTTAATCTATGATCCGATAATCTTCTTTCGTTGCCACTTAGCAACAGTATTACAAACTCAGGACAGAAAGCCAGGTTAACTTAAAATTCCTCTTTTTGCTGAGCAGAGAGGAGAAAAGGTCCCTCTCTGCGCACGCACAACAGGTTTTCCAGGTACTGGTTATATTGAGCCTTTTAGCACTATTATGCAGACACCCAAATTTCAAGTTGCCCAAAGTCCAGCTCAGCTGGGCAAATAAAATTGTTTGTAAGAATTAGCAAACTTTACTCACAGAAACACAGAATTAATCCAAACAAATACATCCACAAACTGCATTAGGATCATACATTGTAGGCAGGGGGAATGTGGAAGAAGGTTCCGGCAGGCCAAAACTGCTGCACGGGAAATTACTCCTAAGTGGTGGATATAAACAACAGCCATCACACTTTTTTGGGGATCCACAGTGTCACAGAGATGCTTAGAGAATGTTGCAGGAGGGTGTTATCCTACTGCAACTGTGCCTACCTAGAGCCACCAGCCCTCATCATCTTATCTTTGAGACACACTGTGCACTGGACAGAGTGCCAGCCTACCTCAGCCCTCTCCTAGATTCAGCTATTTTCATGAACATTCTAAAAAGTGTTAGATTCAGGTGCCTACCACCATGGTCTTTATGTCTCAGCCTCTTTTTTCCATCTCCTTCTTACCTTTTATTTCTTCTTCTTCTCTTCCTCTTCTTACCTTTTTTTCTTCTCCTGTGCTTTTTCACTAAAGCAGCCAGACAAGCCATCATCTTTTGCAATCTTGCTATGAATGTGGGGGCAGAGAGGCAGTTAAAAGACATGCTCTAAGCTGCTTGACAGCCAGGCTCAGCCGCGTCTCGGAGGGGCTGCTAAGACTGCACGCCCTGCTTGTCATTCAAACCATCCTCAGATTCTCCCCCATAGTCCAGCTCGGATGCCTTTTTCCTTGCATGTGCTGAGATCCTCAGGACCTCAAGACTCCAGCGATGACAGCTTCCTCCCGCCTTGAGCAATTTGTTCCCCATACTGTGTAAGGGATGGGCTCCCATCCTGGTGCTGCTGCCCAGCAGCAGAGGACAGAGGGGAGGTATTCCAGCCAAAGCCAACAGACCCAAGGGTATTGTTAAAATGAAAGTTTAATTTAATATTTACATTTTAAAAGGATTAACTTTGTTTTGCTGGGTTTGTTTATCTTCAGTCAAGGACATGGCTTTTTTTCATTTTTACAGTCATGTTTTGCTCTGAAACTCGGCAGCCAAGACCTGCCTATGCCAGACCCACGAGTCTCTTCGTACCGCAACACAACACTGCTCCAGGTTGCTGGAGCTGTTTATTCCCAAGGCAAACTAATGGCAGGGCATGGGTCTGGCCAAGGGGGCTGCAGAGCTCCACAACTGCTGGGTGCTCTCCTGCCACGGGACAAGGTTCCTTTGGGAAGGAGCTGACAGGCAGGGGAACGGGAAGAGCAGAATAGGGCAATCTGCTACCTCTACTTTTTTGGGTGGTTGAGTGAAAGGACAGCCAGAGGAGTTCCGGCTTTCAAAAGAGCCCAGAGCGTGGTTTCTCAAAGCAATTACACCTGTGTTAGTAGATGTTACTAGAATACTTATGGACTTCTGCAAGAAATAAACCCACCAGCCACAGGCCAGTTGCATGTGTGCAGCATGCAGTTGTGCATGCCACTTCAGGCAGTAGGAAAAAAAGTCTAATAAGCCATGTATATCTCAGTGCTTTTACGCACAGAGTTTTTCCCAACTTCTGCATGCCAACCCTGCGTTTATAAAAAAAGACAAATTGCTCGATAGAAAGGAGTGTGACAAGCAATTACACACTTTCCCTGCTATTTACAGCCTTCCTCACATGATGGTACAAAGGAGAAAAATTAGTATATGTTCCTCTTTTTATGTGTCTCTTTGTACTTTGTGGAGAAACTTCAATAGACTCATCAAGCTGATACTAATAAAAGATCTACAATTCTATCTATAGTCAAATATTTCCCAGATAATAGTCATGTGCTGGAGTTATTTGCTGGTTTTGTCCATCTCACGCTCTGCTTCTTTCATCATTTTTCAAAGACTAAAGTGCTTGCTGAGTATCATCTTCAAAGAAAAAGCTAAAATTCACTTTTTTCCTGTCACCAGGAGCCCAAGAACTAACAATGTCAAGCTCGTGGGAAATCATCAGTACAAACTAGCACCTGATTGTGTACAGAAGTCCAATACTGAGGACCGAGGAAATCTTTTAGATTGCATGAGGGAAAGCAGAATAAAGAAAATTATCCAGCGTGCACAAGACTTTTGTCCTCTGTTGAGGGAGAACACTAATTAGCAAAGGGGGATAAGGATTTTGACAGGACATTTCAAAGCATTTTGAGGCATCCAAGTAATCCTAAGGACTTGTCTATTTGGCCACATCTTAAAGCTAGTTAATGCAGTATGCAAAGGTAAAGTGTGGTGTGGACAAGCTTCTAGCCTTGGTGCCTTTTCTAGCCTACATAAAAGGGGATCAAAATTCCTTTGAAACACACTTAGAGGGGAAAATCACACAGATGAAGAGGATTAAGTGAATTTAGTTTACCAGTACATATTTCTCTAAGCTGGCTTCCAGTGGCTCCAATATAATGGGCTGAGATATGGTTTCAGGAAGATGTGGGGTGCTGTGCACTGCATCGTGTGGTAGCAAAGGGACCGTAGTGTTGCCCTACAAACAGGGAGGGCACTACCTGGCAGATGCTTTTGGGCAGGAGGCCTCGTGCGACCCCCAGATCAGCTCTGTATGAATGCTGGGGCGCAGAGTAACAGGAGTGGTCCCTGAGCTGTGGTCTGAGAACTGCTGTTAGAAGGGCCAGTAAAATACTCACAGTTCATACTGTAAGGACTCCAGATTTTCTTTGGACTATTTTAGCCAAGCAACACTGAATCTCCTCATAGATTTCAAAAAAACCCGCAAACTCAACCTCTGAAGGAAAAAATGTCCCAAAAAGTAAAACACAACCTAAGCCTGTTTCACTGGTAGGTTCTACAGCATAATCTGCATTATAGAATTTACAGATTTTTGGAGCCAAGCAAGGAGATGGGTTTAGAGTAATTGCCTGAATATGAAAAACCTGTGTGCTTATATTGAAGTGAAATCATTGATCTATAGGATTTAGTGGACAAACATCCAGCAAGAGTGAACAGCTCTGCTGTTGACTTGAATTACTGCGAGCAAGGAAAATGAGCCTTCACAGAAAGTTCCTTGAGACCTCCGCATCCCACAACAGCCAGCAGTGGTAATAATTCCTCAAGACAGCCCCATGCTCATCCAGAGCTGTGGATCACTCCACTTGCACAGTGGTTTTTTACACAACATATAAAATCACTACGTGGACTCCAGGTTTGTAAAACAAGCTGTTGGAGTCGGGAAGTCAAACTTCCTGCCTCTCCGAGTTGAGTACAGGTATATGTTTCTTTTCCTAACCGTAGCAGAGGTCTGACGAGCTGCTCTACACCAGCTACTGTTTCATCCTCAGGCGCTACATACTGCATGACACGTAGAGGGTCTGCTGGATAAGGTGGCTCTTGTTCTGCTTGAGTTTTACCTAAACACACAGCAGGCCTCTGCTTGGTTGTTGTTACTGATAAAGCATCCCCGGATGCAGGACAAGTCCTGAACAGTCCTGTGACTGAACAGTTTCTCGGCAATGGTATGTGGTGGGCCCATATAACATGCAAACCAGGAAAGGAACTGTACGTTCCTCAGGAGGAACATACACAGACAAAGAGCAGGGATAAAATGCATACCCCAGCTGCCAAAAGTAAATTTTATAGTAACTGTGGTTGTAGATCTAGAACAGTGGCACAAAGGCCATCCATAGAGCCAAGTTATAGCCTCAGACACTTATACATTTTATTTTTGTGCTACAAGAGGTGTTCTGAACCTAGTTCAGAGACAGTGAGTGAAGACGCTGCTATTTTTATCCCCCGCAAGTGTTGCACTGAACTATTCACAAGCTTGCACTCTATAAACCTGAGCATGTCCTTGTTATGTGATTACAACTCAGTCTCACAACTTGGACGGCAGTAGGTAAAGGGGGTTATAACTACAGAGACTTAATCAGAAAAAAATATGCTCATGTTGCCTTTATTCATCCATTTAAAGCAGTGATCTGTGTATGCAATTCTGTAAAGCACTTCATACAGAATGCATACTGGAGAGTCTGCATTTATATATATGAAAACATAAACAAGCTAGATTTGCCCTTACAATGTAAGAAGTCATGATTGCCAGTTACTCCCCTGCAGGCTCATGTAGCCCACAGCATTTCAACATGTACGTATGATTTTTGTGCCATGTAGTACAAAACTAGCTCGATTTACTGGCAATGTGGTGAGAAGCACTAGGAATCTCAGAGCTACTCATACTTTTTACAGTATGCCTTCACCATGCGTCTCCTACCTGGCTCACAGAGATAGCTTTCACATCTATTACAGGTATAACCAGCAACAGGTTTTGGCTCAGGTATGCTAGTCTAAGAGCAGCAGATGGTCTACAATAGCAATTAACTCTTTCTTTCTGCTTATGCATCACACTGCTTGCTGGCTCTGCAGCACAGAAGCGTCTAGCCCTTCTTTGACAGTTTTTTCTCCTTGAAATGTGGTATACTTGATTCTCATTCTTAAAAGTTGAGGAAGAGCAAAAAGACAATAAAAGGAAATCCAGATGTTATTACTGTATTGTACATAAGGGTCATAATCTGCCCTGTTCCTGCCCTTTTGAGATACCTTTTTCTTTCTGTCCCTAGAAAGACACGGAGTTGTTTCCTCTCAGATCTGTTTTCATGTGGTACGTTTGATTTTGCCAGACCAGTGACACTGGTAAATGTACTTGGAAGCTGATGCAGAACTTCAGTGAAGGTCATGGTAGATACAGCAACACTGTTTATGAGATAAAATGATTAGTACAGCATTTCCTCCGAGCTTTTGGCAGGAAGCAGGCGCTGGTTCAATTAATAAAAAGAAAGGCATAGATTTGTGACTGCCACTGTAACTTGGTAGCTTCCCACTCAACAGGATGCCCAGTGGGTTTTATTCCAGGGCAGACAGGGATTTTATTCTGAGGTGGGGAAGATAGGCAGGAGGGATACAGGGACTGGGCAGCCCAGGACCCATAGCAAAGTGTAAAGGCACTCACAGGCACTCCAGCTCCAGTTCGCATCCAAGCTGCATCCAAAAGGAGTCCACGGGGTGATCTCCATATGTTGATCTCCACTAAAGAAAGAATTGAGTAATTTAAATTACATTATAGGATGATTAGCCATTGACCAATGGCTAATTTTGCCCTGTGCAAATTTGAAGAAGCTTTTGAAGAGACTACCCAGGTGGCCCTGCATGCTGGAAAAACAGGGATTTCCACACACTTATTTGTATTCAGGTACCAGAATGAAGTGCCTTAGACTCAGCATTTTACAATCTTGAGCAGCAAGATGCTGAGCAAAGTACACAGCTGCAAATATATGTACACAGCTTTAGCAAATACATATATAACCTAGGAAAAGATTATAATTTAACCTTACAGAATCTTTTTAATGGTCATAATAGCTAGGGGAAGATTTTCATTGTCATGGTTGATCTAATTATTCATTTGACATCTGCAGTCCACTGAGAATAAATTGAGAATTTATGGAGATTCCAGTAAAAAATGTCATATGCTCCCAAAAGAGCCTAGTCAAGACCCTATGAAAATCGTGGCCTCTGTTAATATTTTTTGTTATCAGAACATTTGCATCACATTGTAGATTTACTGTGTACCTCTTACTGTAAGAAGAGGACAAAAAATAAATTTATTACCTAAACCGTCTAATCATTTTGCTAACAAAGAAATTGACCTTTGAAAACATTGATCTCATGGCAAGTTCTAAGCATCTTTCAGCAACAGGAAAGGTTAAGGCATCAGGGCTGGCACAAGGTTATTCAGTCAGCTTTGGGTATAAATTCATTTGGGGTGTTTTTTTGCAATCACATGACTGATGGATAAGTATGTAGACATGAATACATGTTAAAGTTGAAGAAGAGAAGTTTGTTTTAGAGGGATCACAAGGACTATAGGGATAGCTAATGAAGTAGTACCTCGTAGTGATCAGTGGACAGTGACCTTAGAGTTTAAACACTTCAGAACAAAAGCCTGCTGAGATGAGCAGGTGCCAGGTGAATTCATACATTACAAATGCCCCAAAGCAACATTCATCTGTTTAGATGATTCTTTTTTCGGACTTCGGGCTATGTCCCAGGATGCTCCTCGGACATAACCTTGAAATTATCAAAAACTGTGATTTTATAGCTGAAGCCCAACTCAATCCACCTGTCTTCTAAATTGTTAGCAGATTAAGCTTCTTCCTTTTCAAATTAATTAGATTTGAAATAGGATACAAGACAAGGATGATCATCTTATTTTTCTGTTTAAGATCAGTAGTGTTTTCTTACTTCCTATTAAAACAGCCAGTGTTAGTCCTACGAACAAAGAAATTTGAGAATGATCATTAAAACTCTAAATAAAAACATACTCCTCATAGAAAACAAAAGTGGCAAACATGCACACACACTACCCATTTTTTAATGCAATTCTTTACAAATTGAAATTCAAGCTCAAACATGAACCTCCCTGAGCACATTTTTTAATTAGAAAAGTATTATCGCTGGCTTTGCAGAGAAGGGAAAAGTTACATAATTAGCAAATAGTGAAATCAATGGAAAAACTCTCACTGGCTTTAGCAGTTATTGCATTAAGCACTCGCTGACATGCCAAAGCTCTGCCACAGCATCTCAGTGGCAGACATCTGGAATAAAACTCAGTGTTCTTGACTCTAGTTCAGAGAATTCAGGCAAACTTCTTCAAGAGGTAAATCTCAGGTCTTTTCCTATAAATCCCTACGGAATGTTACTCTAGAAAAGTGAAAGAAAGTGTCACATTCAGGTCTCTATACCATAGAAAGGATTTTTGCAGAGCTCAGGAATGCATTAATTCTTTGGAAACTGCTGGGGAAATCTATCCAGATTACTGAATGGCTTACCATCTATCAGCCCCTTTCACTCCACTGTCACAGGAGAAGCTCACAGGTTTTTCTGGTCAAAGTCAAATACTTCAGCCTGTCTGAGTATTTTGTCATGTAGAAGCAGCTGACTTTCTAAATAAAATAAAATAGAAGGGAATGGAGCAGAGAATAAGGAGTTTATTGATGTAAAACAAGCATAAGTGTGTGAGAATACATGGAAGAGAGAGAAAAATACTGTAGAGCAGTTGGAAAAATCCTTGACATAAACAAGAGTATTAGTTGGACATGTTCATTCTTGACCTGAACACCGCAATGCTTCCAAGCAGGGAACGTGCTTTTATTAAAAATAAGCATTAATTCTAATTCTTCAGAGATGAACTTCAACTGACTTAGAATTCAGATAAGCCTCAAAGCATTTACGTATTTGAGGATTATCTAAATTTTTCCATAGCTGGGGGTCTCATACTTCTTGCTTTCCATAAGGCTGAGGTCACTGTGCGCACCAGGGACTCTTTGCCATTCTCTTCTCCCTGTATGCTGGGTGATCACCCCTTCTTCTGGGTGTCCCCTAGCCGCCAAATAACCTTATGCTATCTGTCTGTTAGCTATGTAGCCCTACTTTTTCTTCCACACCAGTGTCCCATAATATCTCTTTCTGAGAAGTTCTCAGTGACTCTACTGCTTTCTTCTAGTAGGGCTTTTATGCTATTGCTCTGTGCTAAGGCTCTGTGTTGCACCACTGTCTTTGCGGCATGTGTCCTGCTGGCAGTTTCTGGTAGCTGACCCGTTTCCTGCTCTTCATGGCATCTTCTCTACTCCTTCAGAAGGCCTGCTTACTCCTCAGTGCTCAGCCTCTTGTCATTTCACATTCCCATACATTTTTTTATCTGGGATAAGTTATTCAGTTTATAAGCTTCTGATTCCCATTGCACAGAAAAAGTTTAACAACAATAGACAGACAACAGTCAATCAGCACTTGTTGGATGCCCATCAGTTACCGTTCCCCTTTCTCCTTTTCCCTCTCACAATCACATGTTTTGATTCTCCCCCAGCCAGCTATTCCAAATTCTTGAGCCCTCCCATACGTTTTACAGAAAGCTTTAGCATACTCTGCTAACAGGTTGAGGCTGACAATGGAAGGAGGAAGATCTACCTAGCATTGGTTTCACTAGGCTATAGTAATTTTAAATTAGGTTCACATGGGATTTTAATAAAATCTGTGAAAATTCTAGATGCTCCATGACCTTCCAGATTGGAGAAAAACATTTTTGGGGATTTTTACCTTCTCACCGAGTCCACTTATATCTTAGAAATTACAGAAATAATCTATTTATCTGCAAAATGTGTGGATGGAGATTCACAAACACACAAAGGCTAATTTCCCTTCAAAATGGTGGCCCAGCTAATAGTCAAAGGATCCCTATCTACGCTATGTATGGGATGGTGAGAGTTGAAAAAAACACCAAATGAAGGACAAGAAATACCACCTCATCTTTGGGGTTAGAATTTTCCATGCTCCTTATTCACTTTAAAAACCAGATGCCAAAATGTCCGTGTTATAAAAGAGGAAAATAAGACAGATAACATGGACAGCTGAAGTGTACTATCCCCAGAGACCTGATTTTTCAGAAACTGCTACCTTGCAAGAAACGCTAGGAAAAATACTTACTTTTTTTAAGTCAGTCTCCCATAAGAGAGCAATTTCACATGCAAGCATTAGCTCCTTGTCATTATTTCCTTGCAGAACAGCTGATAGCAAATGACAGGACAGTACTTGTACTAAAATACAGACCTTTTCTCTTCCTGACATACAAAGCCGTACTGCTTCTGAGAAATATTTACAAACAATGAGGGTAACATAATGAAGTAAAGTGCTGATGCACAGATCTAAGAGAACTATTCACCTTTCCAACACCTGAATACAACCCACAAGCACTAGATTGCAGTGCGATTTGTTACTGCTGGGCACCTTGAATTGACTTATATTTGCATGCAAAGCAAGGGTAAAAAGAATGCTACCTACGTACCAGCCTGCTTTGCTGTAAGTACAAAGGGCAGTTTGATTCCAGTTCAGGAGATTACTGTAATATAGATTTTTTCAAAAAACAAATTTGCCTGAAGAGAACCACTGCATAAAGCAGCCTGAAGGCATGTAAGCCACTGGAGAATACTGTCCATGCCTTCTTTCTAAGACCTTCATCATAACCCTATTCAAGTTAAGAGGCAAAATTGTGTTTTGTAGAATACTATGAAATCAGTAAAATCTCAGTGTGCCAGCTCCAGAGCACAGAATTGTAGACTCAGGGTTGTTTAGGACATAGGGAGAAGGAAATGCCAAATGGCTGTTTCTTTGTCTCTCAACTAGCACAGGGTACAGTATAGACAATTTTTATGTGATGCAGCTGGAAGAAATCCATCCACACCATGCCTACTCCTCCAGCTGACACCTTCTCCCTTCCAATTTAGGTTGAGGATGAGTTCACCCCTGCAAAGCCTCTTACCTAAATGTACATTTCAGAGCATAACAATGACATTTCCAGTATAATAAGAGTTTGGCAACTAGAACATTAGCTACATCTTAACATAAGCTACCAGTCTACGCTAGTTGCCTTGGCTCCTTCTGGAGTACATGGAGCGAGAGGACTCATTTCACTTTCCTGAGATTGTTATCTTCCCAAGGGGACAGATCTCTCCAGGTCTGTTCCCAATCACAAGAAGAAACCTCAATGTCTACCTGAAGATTAGGCGAGAACTTCTGACAAGAGGCAGATGTTGTCAGACCCTATCTAAATTAGGTTTCAAAAAGAAACATTGCTCCTTTTCAACAAGCAGGGGAACTGCTTGGGAGTCTTTCTCCCAGCATGGACCATTACCGCTGCTTGGACCAGACAACGAACGACCTCCATCACCCATACCCTGAGTCTACATCTATAGGTAGAAACTGGTCTTCCAAAAGCATCGAATACATTGAGAAGAAACATGGAGCAGGCACAGACAAAGCATTGGGGCATTATCGTGCCCAACCTGAGGGCAAGGTAAAGATCTCCTAGAACTGGTTGGATTTCTGGGCAAACAAAGGTCACTTACATTATTTTGTGGAGGGCTTTCTACGAGTCTAATCTCCCCAGGCAAGGGTCATGTTTGTGTCCGTTACTTATTCTCTTTGCTCTAGTGATCCTGCAGTCCTTCCATTGACTGCAATGGCAGCGCTATTCATGGAATGACTCTAGGATTGGACAGTTTACTAAGCAAATAATCAGAATCAGCAGATTTGGAGTCATATGGGCACCCAATAAGCAGCCTGTTTTGTTGTAGGATTGGGTATAAAATCCCAAATCCTCTCAGCTCCTAGCTGCTGGCACCAAGGCTCACTAACAGCAAGCAAAATGGCCTTTCACTCTGTGCTCTTTGTTTTCTTAGCTGGACTGGTATTTTTCTCTGAAGCTGCACCACTGGTGAGTCTCTTTTTATTCAAACTCAGTCATTAGAAGAATGATAAACTAGATTTTCTAGATGACTAGCATGCTCCTCATCCATGAAATTCTGTAACCATTAGACTTTGCAGGAGTGTTATTTTACTACCATTTTAAAAAGTATCTTATTCAGAAGTCTTAAAACTTCTTTTTTGCCATTTACCCGTCTATTTTAGGATATTAAGGAAGGGTCAGGGATCCAGGAGATGTGACCTTTTATTTCTGTCTGTTTCTGTCAGTTCATGACTCACAATACTGTATTTTCAATATAGAGGTATCTTTGCCTTCACCAAACACATGCTTTTATAAAGCAGTAAAAGATATTTTTGACTTAGTATGACTAAGTATTCCTTACAGTATAATGAAGCTTGAAAAACAAATAGTCTTTGAGCCCTAGGGATGTAATAGGTACTTATTTGTTGGCTTCCCAGGCTACCATACTCTGCCTGCATTTATAATAATTTACCATTTTCTTATTTGTGACCTCAATAAACAGGTGTACTTTATAAAATTTTCCCAAGGCCATATGCAACTCCAAATATTTATCAAGCAATATGTTTGTGTATGCATGTAATAAAGTCGTCAGGGTAAAACTCTAAGATACTCTGCTTTAAGAAATACGTGTTTGTGAACTGACTTTGAATAGCATATGGCAAAGAACCTGCTTTTAAGTCAACGTTAGTTCTGCAATAAGGGTCCATCTTTTCTTTGAAAGAAGGCTTTCGCAGGGCTGGTGAACAGCTCCTATACAACCTCTCCTGCTTTCCCCAAGGTCTCCCATGGCTCTGTTGATTCCAAATGCCCTCTCATGGTGAAAGTGCTGGATGCAGTCAGAGGAAGTCCTGCAGCTAATGTAGCTGTTAAAGTCTTTAAAAAGGCTGCAGATGGAAGCTGGCAGGACTTTGCTACTGGGTAAGTTAAGTGGTTTTATGGAGCAATTTTCAAGGTAACTTGAGCAAACAATTGAGAAGCAAAGGGAATGGAGCTCTGATCAAAAAAGCAGTATGTGTTCTAGCACATCTATCACACTATCACTGTTAACAGTGTGTGAATTTGGGTTTAAAAGCCATCAGATTCATGTGGAACTTAACCATGACTGAAATACATGCTACCTGCAAAAACGTGTTGAGATGCTCATCTCTTACCTTTGTAAAGAAATAGCTTTAATAAAATTTTTTTCACCTAGCATTAGTACTATATTTCCTTTCTATAAAAAGAAAAAAATTAAAAAGCCTATTTACCAGAATTTTGTAGGTAACCCAGACTAACGTACTGTCTTCATATGCAATGGATACAAAGCTTTATCTGCAGCACTCACACACAAAATCCTCTCTATAAACTTTGTCTGTACACATGCAAATAATAAGTGCATTAGTCTTCTCCTGTGTAACAAATGCGTTGACTGGAAGAAACTCCTTGACCAGAAAGTTTTTTAAGTCCCGTTGTAACAAAATGCAGAAGCACAATCTCAGTATTTGTTTGTGTTTGTTTCTATAGATCAACAAGGCTTTTGCTAGAATGACAGCTTAATACTTACAAAGCATCCTCAGAACATCACTAAGGGGCAGGCAATAATACTATTACCTTCGGTCTATGGGAAAATTATGAGTAACAGCAATAGTTTACTAAAATTCAAATAGGTGAGATTCATGCCTTTAAGTTTCATTGTAACAACTCATTAAATCAGATTTTTAAATGAGTCAAGGGAAATCACTAGTAACAGCAAGATATTCAAGCACAGAATCAGAAGCACAACCATGGATAGGAGCCACCAGAGCATCCAAATGTCTTTTACTAGCATTTTTATAGCATGATTTACATAAAAACTCCAGAAAGAAACAGAGGAGAAGAGTACAAGGAGAAAGATACTTTTCTCTGCATCTGAAGAGCTTCTTTTTATAAAACTCAAAACAAAAAATAGTTTTCCCCATTGAAAAGGAATGAGAAAGGTTAGGAGATTGAAGGAGAAACAAAAAACTCCACTCCCAAATGCCGAGTGTTAATCTAGAAACAAATGACTCTTCGAATGGATTTATATACTTTAACAAACAGACAAACCCCATAAGAAAATGACATTTTCAAGAGAAGCAGAGACAAGGATAATGCCTTGTCCTTGGTGTTTCTGCCATTATTAGGAAACCCAGATTATTTCAAATGTTTCATCAAGTGCTCTTGAATATATAATATAAAATAGAATTTATAGAGGAGTAAGATAAATGTAACATCAGTGTTAAATGCCCTCACTTTGGGGACATAACAGCGTTTTCTTGTTCAGTTTGCAATGCTGGTCTCAACAAACCCAAGAAGACAAAGCCACAGTTTTTCTTAGCCAAGTTCTGTTGACACTGTAGGTCAGTAAACCCCTGTGAAAATCAAATCACTTCTTAAATATAAATTGAGAGGATTAACCTTAGGCAAGTGAGAAGCATTTTGCTGGAGGAAGGCAGTGGAAGAACATTAAACCATCATTCCTATTGCAAGTAAAGTTTTTGACCTTTCCCTTGACTTTCATCTTAACCAAGGCTCCTTTTAGCGATACCATTGACTATAGCTGATGACACTTGTTTGAACTGTTTTTTCACATATGGTTGCAATTTTTTTGTTGTTTGGGAAAACCAGAGTTTCTCTGTGTTAAACAAGATTAAAATCTGAATGCAACCAAGGAACACAATCTGTAACTACTCCTGTCGGGTTAATAATATTTTTAAGTTACAGTATCTAGCAGATACATATAGAAGAATCATGTTTTTTACAAATTCCTATAAGAGTTATTTTTGTAGGTTTTTTGGTTTGGTTGTTTTACTTTGCTAACGCATTTTAGGGAATTAAGCAAACACAAAAACTATTGGATTTGCAGTAATAATATTTAAAAGGCATGGAGGAAGTTAGCATAGCAACAGCTGACTTTATTGAGGCTTCTTTCAAAATTAGTCTAGCCAAAAATATCCAGAGATAACTGGAGCTGAGACACACTGTGAGGAAGGCCTTAGGGCACAGAGACCTGGCAAGCACATGATTTGGATTCTTTATGAGCTCCTTCCATGACTAGCTTTGACCTTCTCACTCCTCGCATATTTTTGGAAATCTAGGTCTTATCATGAAGTTCAGGAGTTGTATTCATCAAGCATAGTTCTCATGTGAACTAGGCTGTAAATAAATAAATAAATACCTAGATCATAAATAAATAAATAAATAAATAAGAAAGACTTCAGCATATTTGAAGTGATTCCTCCCACTCTCCTTTTTCTTAAAAGAAACTCCAAAATAATAATTCATGTTCCCAAGATATTGCCTCAGCAGTCTACCTCTGAGAGCAGAGTTTATCTCAGTGCAGTGTGTGTCCCAAGAGTTCAATAAATGTCATTGCACAGACGGTGTAGATTTAACCTGGCCCAAGCATACAACTAAGGTCCAGACAGTGAAAAAGAGGATCAGGATTGCAGTGTAGGCTGGAGCCATAGTAACTTAAGCATGGTTTGCAAATTTTTTGCTGGAAACATGCAGCTTTTTTAATTTAACTGTCCATCTTACAGCAGATGCTAGCAGTCCACATTTTATTAAGAATAAGCAACTGTACGATATTTATTCCCTCGCTCTGACAGAAATACAAGTGCTGTTCAGAAGGAATCACTTGCAGCGTTTTGCTATCAAGGCTGAATGCAAGGCATCCTCTGCCTTGTTCTAAATCCCACCCACGTACTTCAGTAATGCTGAAGGGTTTGCTTGTGAGACAGTTTCCATTGAATGGCTATCACTTAGTAACAAAAATTAAGAAAGTGCCATTAACTCCTGGTAGCCAGCAAGAGTCTTCAAGTGAGCTCTTGTTTCCAGTTTCACAACTTTTCTGGATGGTTAACATCTGCAACTCTGTGTCAACAGATTATTGAAAGCAACATTCAAGTTACATCCACACTTCTCTTAAACTAAAACTTCCTTGTTTACCTCAACAAGTATTTTGAGGCAGACAACATTTTTCCTTTGAATTGGTTTGTGTCTAGACTGTCCAACTTACAAGCAGATGTATGTGAACTGCTAACTCGCACTCTAAACAATTCTGCAGAATATCAGCAATTCTGTTTCACGGTTTCAAGGACACTCGCCAATGAATTCTTTGTCCTTTTACCTGTCGTCATTTATAGGCAATACAGCTTAGGCCAGGAAGTACTAACTAAACCAAAAGAAAACAGATGCGTACACTTCACAAATTACCTGGGAGCCATGTGTCATACAGGGCTTGGATTCTCTGCAAGTTTCGTCTATCTTGAATACAGTTGATTGATTTCACTTGCATTGGACTCGTGAGACTTCTGTCAGTCTTCAAAGTGCTAAAGTTAAAAAATAAGAAAATCTGAAAATTAGCATGTCACTGCTTTCTCCCCTCCCTCTCTTCTTCAAGCTTTTCTGTTTTCTGCCCAAACAGCTATGCCTTGCTATAAGAAGGGCAGGTTCCACTAGTTCTTCAAAGTCAAGGCTTTCTTCATTTTTCCTTCAAATATATCGTGTGGCTATGAAGAGCTATAAATACCATACAAATATTTTCAGCAGAAAAAAAAAAAACCAACCTAGTTAAAAAAAATAAGTAATAAATAAAGGCGGGAAAAGGAGATAAATGGGATTTAGGAGCTAAGTATGTAATTAAGCTGTTGTACTTAGCTTGCTCCTTTTCAAACAAATAGGGTGCAACATCAGCTATATTTCCTTCCTGCTTCTGGGCTTCATTCACCCATATTTTTTTCCTATGAGCTGAGCACACAATCTTGTTGAACTGGGAATTCCTATTGCTCATTTACACAGCACCCAGTGGAAAAGGTGCCTGCTCTGCCTGCTCTTTGACCAAGGCATTGTTAATTCAAATTAATAAAATCTTGTAATGCTAAATTGCTATTCCAAGACACTACCACTCAGGGTCACATAAAAATGCATCAGTGTATAGATGTAAAACCTACAGCCTCAGTGCTAATAAGATGAGAATAAAATTATTTTCCACTAAAATCTCTCTTTTCTCTTTAATTATAATTTGAGATTTGGCACCTTGCCTTTCATCATGACAATCCTTTTCCTAAGCCACTAACATTTGGTTCCAGAGAGCACTTGGTACAAGTTAAACATGATATTAAAAGAGGGGTCTTAACTATAATCCCTGCCATAGCAACAGAAATGACCAAATAAAGACAGCCAGCTTTAACTTGTGATGTCCGTGGATGAGTTGGTAGCAAGGACAGGATCTGCAGCATGGAAACATACACTACATACGAGGAGGGAATTATTTCAAGTGATTAGAGACCATTCAGTGCAGGTTGTGAAGCACCTGCTGCACAATAAATGTCTGCTACTAAATATTCCACATTGGCTGTTTCTCTTTAGCATCTAAATGATGGTATAAAATATTTATGTACGTATTTTACCATTACAGGAAAACCACAGAGTATGGGGAGATCCATGAGCTCACAACAGAAGAACAGTTTGTAGAAGGAATATACAGGGTTGAGTTTGACACCAGCTCTTACTGGAAGGGACTCGGCCTCTCCCCATTCCATGAATACGCTGATGTAAGTATTTGCAAATATACCTAATAAGCTATATGCTGTGTAGTGGCATCAGCTGGAAAGAACACCTTTAATTCTCAAAGAGCAGCATAATATGGTGAAATGGTTCACTGCCACAAAGGACTGGGTAAATAATGGCAGTATGTAGCCTTTAACTAAGCCAAAGGAAGTAGCCAACTTCCCTGCAAATACTGCCACAGCTCTTCCAAGGTGGTGCTGTGCCCATTCACCCATTCAGAGCAGAAGGGACCTTTGTTCAAAAAGGGCTACGTTCTTCAAAAGCACGTAGCGTTTAAAATACAAACAAGGAGGGGAGGAAGACTGCTTTTATCATTGCTGAAGGAATATAGGGATTTGAAAGCCCTCATTTTATCGGAACTCTTCTTTAATGAGAGGGATTTCCCTCATATTAGTCACCTGGAAATCCATGAATTCTAGTATGACCTGTAATTACAGGATAAAATGATTCTTTCTGATGAGCTGCTTTATTTTTTTAATGTCGTTTCGTACTGAAATATGCAATAGGAAAAAAAGCATACAAATACAAAGAAATAATCATAATGGGAAAAGTAGGCTGTTTCAGTTAATACCTAAAATTCATAAACAGGTCAGCAATATAATCACTTCTTGTGCCTCCTTTTGCTCTCAGCCCTACACTGTTTTATTGTGTGCTCTATTCTGTAACATTTATTCAGCACTTCCAAAATTTCTGTTTGAATTCTTCAGGGTTAATCTGCCATTAAATTTGAGTTTCCTGAAATTAAGTGGTCTGGAATGGTTAGAGTTTGCATTGTAGAATGTTTTAAACCACAACTCTATGAAGCTCTGTGGAAAACCAAAACAAATGACTCAGACCCAGGTCCCTAAAATTCTGAGGTGCAGCTTGGGTCCTAAAAAAAATGTTCCCTAATTGTCTGGATGTCTGAAAGTTGCTGGGACCTATGGAAGGGCTTCACTTCAAAAGGTGCTTAAAAGCATCTGGTTGAGACTGTTCCAGCTAGGCTGTTGAGGATGCTTTTCTTTGATGTAATAGCCTCCAGGTCAACAAATTAGCCTGGGAAGCAGGCAGAGTTCAATGACTGTCTGTGTACAAGGTTGTTACCTACAGTCCTCACGTCCCAGCAGCTTAGACTTTGGCAGGACCAAGTTGTAGGAGGGAACTCTCTATTTCTGTTGTAAAAAGTATGTCATGGTTAGGAAAATAGATGAAATATTAAGCTAAAGAGAGCCACAGAAACTGGGGCCTTAACCCAGGTGACCACAGTTTCCTGGGAACTGGGCCAAGTTCCAGGGACTGATTCAGCTGTTTTGGCAAGCCTAGCCACTCAAGTCTTAATGCAAGGACTGATCCGTCACCAGCCATCTTAAAAACCTGAGTGAGACACTGAAGTATGGAAAGCAGCCTTGGGCTCCAACTGCCTACCTTGTTTGGACAACTCATATAGAGGCTGTATTTAAGTTCACTAGATGGGATTTCACCTCTCTGTACTTCTTAATGGTCCTTTGAGATACCTCCCCCTCATCCTGCTGTTTCTCATCACAAACTAGAAATATGTATGCCTGACTCGGGTGCTGGGCATCTCCATGCAGCTTCACAACAGCCGAGGCTCTTTGTGGCCTTGGGTCCAAACCTTGCAAATTTCTCCGTCTTCAGTGAGCATCACAAAGTAATGGGGAGCACCACCCTTCAGAAGGGTAACATCATTGATTGTACAGAACTGGCAAAGAAGTCTGCAGAGGAGGTGGAGTCTGCTTCCTAGTTCTTAATAAGGTAGTTTCAAATGTACATTCTTCATCGTGATCACAAGTTTTTTCTTTTCCAGGTGGTGTTCACCGCTAATGATTCTGGTCACCGCCACTATACCATTGCCGCTCTCCTCAGTCCTTTCTCTTATTCAACCACTGCTGTTGTCAGTGACCCCCAGGAATAAACATGTACTGTCATTAAACAAGCACCCTCCTCCTCTAGAACTATTGTCGGCTTTTAGGAGGAAGGTTTTTCCTACTGCTAATGCATAACTTTTTGCTATATTAGGGTTTTGTTTTTTTCCATTTTGTAACCTGGCAAACTTCAGACAAGTAAATAAAATGTTACTTTAAAACAATTTTGATTCTATTGGTGAAGTTTGATTGTGTTCTGAGGTGTCATGATGTTCAAGTGTAAAGGATATCCAGACGCCATGCACGGCATATGGAAGCAAATTAGCACTTGGTTTGGTTATCTTCCTCCACTACCTTAAAAAAGTCTCATCAAATGCATTGGCACAAAATAAGAAAGTTATTGAGTTGTACTACCTTAAAACATTGAATAAACACATGTACTCAAAAATAAGAAAGTCATGCATGCTACTCACAGTTTACACACAGAAGAGACCATCCCATATCAACTAGGTCACAGGATAAATAGCCGGAATTCCAAATATCTAGCAGCAGAACAAACAATGCAGAAAGATTTTTGAAATATATGTATAACTAGAGAGCTGAAAGAGTTAAAAATCTGTGTTACCCGTACTTAAAATTTCAGATAAACCTCAAACTTTGTGGCTTCAAGAGGAAAGTTTGCTGCCCAATCAGTCTTGGAAGTTCTAAAGCTATTTTAATTAGCACTGTTTTTAATGACTTTGATCTTTAACCCAGCTGGCTACTGTATTCAGATGCATTCCAATTAAATCTCTAATAAGTTGAATCTCTAGCCATTATTAAAAAAAGTCCTAAAATAGAAGCACCATCTTAATAATCCCTTTCATATTTTTAGAAACAGGAAAAGGTAAGCGGTAGACTGACTACAATTCAAATAATGTTGTTGATAAACTGATCAAATAGTTTGAGGGGTTTAGCAGCAGATTTCTGTACCCTGATGGCCTATTGTGTTTAAAATATCCTGAAGCAGAGAACTTGTTTAACAGGATTACAGAACCTAAAGGGCCTGTTACTGAAATCATGCCATTCAGGAACCACCAGCACTCAACCAGTACTGACCTTGGAGTTTATCTTTACACCCAGAGCCTGCTGGGATGGCTGCATAACAAGTGAATTCACAAGTTACAAAAGATTGCCTTTAATGTATCACTATCTGGTTACTTTTTTCACTGACTTCTGGACACTAACATGGTTACACAACTCTCCTATGCAGTCCAAATCATTCCAAAATAGCACTCATCTTAAAGCACGCATATTTCACGGGATCTTGCTATTCCTAGAGCTTGAAAATCAGTAAGTTTGATTTGCAGCGGGCTATGCCTAGCCCTTGAAATTGAACATAAATATGTTCAAGTGTAGTCATTAAAAACAAAACAAAACACAAAATATCTCTGTATGTAGTCATCTACCTGAGGACAGGATAAATGTAGTAGGAGAGTGTACGCACAAGTGCATAACGAAAGATCAGAAAGACAAAGTTTCTTTTCAAGAAGTTAACATTTCCCTAAAATGAAGCAGATACTTCTAGTGGGGGCAGGTGTACAGGGAAAGTCCTGAGCTTGTACGGAATCCAAGGCACAAGTAAAGTGGCAGGACTTAAAACACCATTTATCTCTGCTCCAGAAATGGGTATGTAGGTACCTAGTTATCATGCTGGAAACCAAAAGTAACATATTTTTTGTCTGGGGGGGATACATAAACTAACTAGGTAGCCCACACATTATCCATTTACCTTTTATCAGAGGTGGGAACAAGGTCCCCACAGTGAGAAATCTCATAATAGGTAAGCATGGGGGAGTCAATTAAGCCAAACTGTAACCACAGAGAAATTTTTACTGATACTGAAATTGCTGAGTTGACAAGAAATTTGTATTTCTCTCAACTATGAGATCTATACAGCACCATTCGTCAACAAAGAGAAAAATAAACCAGAATAGACATTGTTTCCAAAAAATAGATGATTGCAGTTGAGCTAGGACAAGAAGGATAGAAGACGCTTATTTTTGCAGACAAGGTTCATGTTTGCATGGGTTACTTATTTTCTCATTGTTTACTAAGTAAATAGTGTGAATTGGCATGTTGAAAGTCATATCGGTTTTCTGATAAGTGGCCTCATTTTAGAGGCCTTGATATAAAAATCACAGATCCCACCTGCTTCTACTTGCTGACACTGAGACTTCCTAGTAGTAGGCAAAATGGCTTTTCATTCTGTATTTCTTGTCTTCTTAGCTGGCCTGGCATTTTTCTCTGAAGCTGCACCACCGGTAAGTGTCTCAGGATTGAGGTCCTTCATACTGATATAGTTCCAGTTTTCTGGGGTTTTTTTGACACTTTGATCAGTGTAAATGAAAAACAGAAGATTTCATTTTATTGCAATTATTTTGATTTTATGGTATGTATTGACTATAGTTCTCTCCTATTGCTGTTTTTCTGGTCTTTATTTATCCTTCTCTAGTGATTACTGAGAGACCTTTACGGTTAGAGAAGCAGCACTTGCCATTAGACACAGAGACTATGTGAAATACAACATAAGAGAAGAAAAAATATCATGATCCCTACACAAAAGGCTTGGGCCTGTTGGAAAGTAACGAATAGCCCTTACAATACAGTGAACAAGCTCCTGTTGTGAGGGATTTAATTTCCCATCATGAGATCCATACTGAAGAAACGCCTTCTGTAGCCCTCTCCCTCACTGCTCTACTCATTACAGCTCTATCCCACGCCAGCAAGATGGGACCTCAGCACTTGTTAATGCAAGCAAAGAACAGAGGCAGAGCCATGATCCCACCACTTCCAGAGGGCTCGTTATTCCAGCCAAGCAAGCTAGAGACAGAGATGCTTCAGCCTGAAATTCTCCTAGACCAGACCTCTCTCTTCCTCCCTCCCTACTCGTTCTTCCTGTCAGGGTCCGATCTTTGGGAAGATGAATACCTGACTAAGTTTTTTGAGGAAGCAGACTTTCATTGCTCTCCCAGGGTGTAAAAGACAGGAAAATAGGTGGTGGTACTGGAGTCCTTCTTGTCAATGTCTCAATAGAAAGAGTAGCAAGCCTGTCCATTCCAGAAAGGGAGCCTGAGGCGTCAGGGCGTACAGGGGGTGTAGACCCATGTCCATAGATTGGTCTGACATCGGGCAGGGTTCCTGGCCGATGGGATATTTGGCACATCACAGACTGGAAGAAGGGATGTAAGAGAGGGCTCTTGGTATTTAACATCTACATCACGATTCATTCTGCAATGATCAAATGGAGATCCGTGATTGCTATTTTGAGATCACCCCTGATTAGGACCTTCCACAAAGCTCTATTGTCTCACTTTTCACCTACAGAATTCGGCAATGGAAGGTCAAAGCCCTGATTCAACTCTACCTTTCAACAGGTAAAACATCAGGGCATAACCATTGCTTGCGATGAAAATGTTGGCAGTGAAACTACAGCCAGCCCAACTTTGAAGGAAGGTTTTCTTCTGCTATCGCTGCATAGCTGCCAGGGGCTGACAAATCTGATCCAACACGGTGTTAGGAGAGAGGCTCTATGTCGCGCTTACCAAGATAACTCCATGGCAACAAGACATCAAGAGGCTCTCAAATCCAGAAAGCTGTGCTTGAATTGCCCCTTCAAAATACAGAGGAAGAGTTGTCAGATTTTTAAACACTCCTACTGCCTTTGATGATTTAATTATTTCCTGTTGAGGTCACAGTCTAGTTACAACTTCATGCTGGAGATGTGTAGTTAAGCCATGCCAAAGAGGAACAGAAACGTGCCTGCCCCAGCACACGTGGCTACACTCCTCCTGACATCTTCCTCCCTGGTTCCACCGTATCCAGCCCCTGGAAAGCTTCGGGCTGTATTTCTTCAGTACACAGCCATCTTGTTGAGGAAAATATGGTATACTCTATAGATCTAAAGAATAATGTTCCTTACTGCTTTCTTACGTACCATTGCTTACCCTTCTCACAACATAAAAATTCTCTCTTCCTACCTGAAGGGCTCTGCTGACTCCAAGCATCCTCTTTTTATAAAAGTTCTGGATTCAGTCCGAGGAAGTCCAGCTCAAAATGTTCCAGTTAAGTTATATAAAGAAGGTGCAGATGGATCCTGGGAACTACTAAATTCAAAGTAAGTCATACCAAAATGATAAGTGAAAGAAGGGAAAGGCAATGGGAAGAGGCCAAATGGTTGAAAAAACAGTTTTACATTCTCTGACAAACATATGATGTCTTTTACTCAGAGGAAAGGTAACATACTATTGAATGAATTTGCTGCAGACTGTTTTTTAACTGTACTGCAGTTTCAAATACCAAAAGGGTTTCATAATGCTTTATAATTACTGTAAGCACAAGAAAGTATTTTAAACTATCCTTTAATTCAATCATTGCTTCTCTTCAATTTCACCATAAAGGACCGTATTACTTTTTAGTACCCACCAATGAACAGCTGTATTGTTACCAGAAGAATCAGGCAGACTTTTTTAGTTTGTTTGAAACCAAGACTCTGGTTGAGAATCCCACCTTTATTGGTTATTTTCCTTCTTTCTAAATAGATTTTCATTTCATACAACACTACAGCTTTAAAAAGAAAACACGGAACTGTTCTGAACATATACCACATCATAATTGATAGCCTTCTTTGCGTCAAGAAAAAGGAATCAACCAAAAGGGGAAAACTTGGGGATGAAGCTTTCTCACCTCCTCCTCCACAGAGAAGCAATTACATCTAAAACAACAACAAAAAAAGAACCTCCCAGATATTTAAACAGTCTTTTAAAAAAATACAATTTTAGAATTTCAAATGTAGATGACATTTTGAATTTGCCCTCAATATTAGCATATCTTAACACTGCAAAAACTCAAAAGTGGTTTTTATCTGAAGTATAATCTGAAATGAAATTGAAAAAATTCTTAGGTGGTACACAGAATGAATATTCTTTATTCAACAAGCAACATTCCACTTCCACACCTATCTCCTCAAGATAGTTGCAAAGTCTCACCTGAGACCTTTCCAGGTCTGTTAATAGTCTATTCTACCTAAAAAAGTGAGAAAGGGCTTGTAAGGGCTAAAGCTGGCATAGTGCAGGAATTTCAGTTGTGGGATCCCAGACTCAGATGCATTTCTAAAAAGTCCATGAGAAACTACGTAAGTGGCTCTCCGGTGTTATAGAGCAGTGGGCCGGCAGAAGCAACAGTGCTTTCATATGTGTCCTTGAAAAATATAGTTACAGTGAAGGCCACACATATTTGTACAAGGTGGGGAAGAACAATCTATTCACGTTGTCCTACTTGAATTGCCTCCCACCCCTCAAGTGAAAAGATAGCTTCACACATATTCTGTCACTGGGAATGTGTGAAATTTTCCATTAAGAGGGTGTTCAGTTTACTTATCTTCAAATCTGATCTTAGAGGCTTTATGTAAGATACTCATCTGAACAGCTAGATGTTGACTGAAGCCTTAAAAACATACTTAACATCTGAAACAAAGAACAAAGTAATCTTAAGATGAGGTATGCAAAAGTTATAATAGTACTAAATCAACCTCTCCAGTCTTGTTAATTTGTAAGAGCAATTAATTAGCAAGAGATTCTGAAATAACCGTTCTCAGTTAAAGATATGTTTGGTTTTAACTGAGAAAGCTTATTAGCAAAACAGTTGTCTAAAAATGATCAATCTATGACAAAGAAAAAATAGACATTTGAATAAGAAAAAACCAATCCTGATAACTGACCACAGGGCATCTTCTAAGAAACAAACGGTGTTCTATGAATCCATAGCTCTAAGCTGTATTAAAGCATAAATTCTAAGTAATGTGCAGGACAATGACATAAAAGACATTAAATTATTTTTCTCTGCATGCAATTTGAATAAAATGTTTGGAAAAAGATTTGGCAGCTAGAACACAAAACAGTGTTTTGTGACTACTAAAATCAGGCACTAGCAGCATTGTTATTTGCAGATAACCTACTCAATCAAAAATCTAGTATTATATAATTTATTTCACAGAAATAAGTCTTATCCAAGAGACGTGTTTGAGCGACAGCATTCAATATTGGTTTTGGAGACCCAAATTGGTTGGTGTTCAAAGGTCTAGAGTTTCAAGTCAGTCCTATGGCCTCAGAGAGGACTGATAGCATCTTCAAATCAAACAAAGCCATCTGTTTGTTGAGGATGGAAAACCAATTGGTCAATACAGACAACAGGAAATTCCACAGGCTACGCTGCTGGCTGACCTACCATAATTTCAGATAGCCAACTGTAAAGAACATTCATACTGATAAAACAACTCAATGTATTTGAGACAGAAAATTATGGAACAATCCAGAGATTTGACCCTACTTACTTGCACAGTGAATGTATCATAGAGCTTCCACATTGCCTACCGCAGTGGTGAAGTTTTCCCTCTCAGTGGGTTCATTTATTAACTCCAAGACTCTGCCAAGAGTCTATGAACAATAATGCCAGCTTTTGGCTCACCCCCAAACCATGCAGAGTAGCGACATGGCAGGAAGCCATTTGCTGTGGCGATCATGGAAGTAGCAAATGCCAAGATAAGCTCTGAAGCATCCATAATACAGATGGACGTAAGCTATTCCAGATCAATAGACGTATTCATCGTATTATTTAACTACACAACATCACTCAAGTTCAATTGCTAAGAACTACATTTTTCTCAGGCTTTTAACCAAAATATAAAAGCGCATTCTTCTGCCATCACACAGACAAACCAATGACAACGGAGAGTTCCATGAGCTCACAACTAAAGAACAATTTGTAACAGGGACGTACAAGATTGAGCTTGACACAGCCTCCTATTGGAAGAGACTGGGCTTGAATCCCTTCCATCACCATGCTGACGTGAGTATTCATTTTCTCCTGTACTTCAGTTGCAAAGAATAAAGATACTTTATATTGCTCGGCTGCAATTACTTATTGCACATTTTGAATTTTGAACTTAAGGAAATTCTTTAAAATATTTTCACTTTAAAATATTTTTGCATTAAAACTTTCAATCCACAGTCTCAAAGCTTTGAAACAACGTACTCAGTAGAGACCCTAGTTACCAGCTTCCCCATAATGCTCACTAAGCTCTGAGATACGTTACTTGCAAAGAGGTTTTCCGTCCTACCTCTACTCAAGGCTGCGATTCTTTCCATGACTATTTGTAGACACCTGAGGAAGGACAACAGGTGGAGTACTCTTTTAAGGCTCCCAGGAAAAGGATTTTTCTGCCTTTTGAATCCAGTTATTTGTATGGCTGCAGACAAGACTTATAATTCAGATTTTTAAAGATAATGGAAGTATGAACTGTGTTTTGGATGGTTGGATGCTCAGTTTATGACAGGGAAAAAAGTATAACAGGCCTTTTTTGGTGTTTTTTCTTGGTTTTGTGTGTGTGTGTTCTAAATGAAGATAAATCAATGGGGTTCAATGTAGGTCTTCAATAAGGAAAAAAATACTGTTTCGATTTATGAGTACCAACAAGAAAACCCCAATTTGGACAATAAATAGATTTGATAAAATTTTAAATAATATAAATTACATGTATACTTTTAATAAAGGATACTTAACAATTGGAAAAACTGTGTGTAACAGGCAGTCATAGATCACTCTGATCAAATCACCACAAGAGAAGATATTTCCAAAGTTTTGTGGGAGGTTAGATAAAATTATCACAATGGTTCCCATCTAGGCTTGTATCTAGATATCACGTCTCATTTTTCTCGTATTTGTTTTTTCTTTTTTCCAGGTGGTGTTCACAGCTAATGATGCTGGTTATCGACATTACTCCATTGCTGTTCTCCTCAGTCCCTTTTCATACTCAACTACAGCAGTAGTTAGTGAGCCAGTGGAATAAAAACTGAAACTAAGCATGAAAATTAAAGTTTCCATAAATGATAAGAACTTAGTTTCTGACTGTATCAACAGCATTAGATTTCATAGTAAATCACTAATAGTAGCAGTCAAGTTGTTTATTCATTTTGTTAACTTTAGGAAGAATGTGTTGACTTTGTTTTCAAATATTCTTTGGAATAAAAGTATTCTGTATTGCTCTTCTGAATAAAAGTTTAGGGCTTGAAAAAACACATTAACCTCAGAAAAAGACACATTGAAACTCCATTACTGGGATTCTGAGAATAAACCAGTGTCTTCCATGAAATTAACAGACTACCTTCCCTCTTGCAAAGGAAGCAAACAAAACACATCTGAAAGGTGTCTCATGAAAAGTAAGCACACAGGAAACACAACCCACCACCCACCATCATCTATACTTTATTACTGAAGCCCACAACACATGAAGTCACATGGGGCTACAAACCAGGGCCCCACATAATTATCAGATAAACTCACCTCCCAGGTCTGATTTTTAAGATGTAAAGCAAAGCATCTAAGAAGTGACAGCAAGGTAGAACAGCATTTAAGCACACTACATGTATTTAAAATGCCTTCTTTCCTGCTTTCCAATATATTGTAACTGGTGACACTTTCAAGGGGGGTCCATAAGCAGCGTTGTAGAAAGTATATTCAAACATACTTGAAGAAGTTTATTCATGCATTTTCACAAAATTCTGCAAATACCTTTGCCTCGAGTTGAAGTACTCCCAAATTACTAGCATAAAGTGTCGGATGGTTAGAGGTAAGGCACAAACAAAAATAAGAAGGGTAATTGATGTTTCCTGAGAAAACCAGCTCCCTGTTTAATGCCAGAAGAAATACAGGTGAACCCTTCTATTTCCTGTTCTTGTAACGCACGTATAAGGAAGATTACTCTCACTAAACAGAAATAAGCATGCAGAAGAGCTATTAGGAGATTGAACAGAACAGCAACCCTATCTTGGAAAAGTATGCAAAACTGTTGAGTCACTTAGGCTAATAAAACCAAAAGCTGAAAGCATATAAATACTAATAAAGGGAAAATGATTTGTTAGCCTAAGGCTTGACCCCATCACAGCCTAACCGGATGCATTTGCTAGCCAGGTTTCCCTTCCTTTTTGTTACTTTGAGGAACTGAGCACTAAAAAAAAAAAAAACACACCACTTTGTCTATAAACAAAACACAAAGAAGATATGTTCACCACTGAACCTCAGAATAAACAAACCAACACAATCTTTAGAACATTGTATTTCATAAAAGACAATGATAAAAAAGTACAAACATTTTCATGAACAACAAAAAAACAAAACTATGATAGTACACAGGATATTCCCAGCATTTGTTTCAGTGCATTTTTCATTAAGCCTATCTTACATATCTCTACAAATAAAATAATGTTAAGTACACTTCCTCTTGCTGACACGCAATGGATCCTTTTAATTTTTTTAAATAACTGGCTCATTAGTAACCCACTAACGACAACACAGTCATTAGTAAACATAATGATAGAAAAATAGACTGGCAAGATCCAAGAAAAAGGACATTTTGCACTTGCTTTTCAATATACTGTCTATTGCAAAGTGGATTTTGTATTTTATGCTCTCCTACTTAAATTTGAAATATAGCAAATGGGCTTATGAGTATAATAACATATCAGCCAGATTCCACTGTTAAAATTTCTGTAGTATCTTTAGTCGTTAATTTGCAAGACCTTCAGAATCTTGTAAAATACTCCCTCTTTCTTCTGCCTCCATGTTAACTCCTGGAAGAGAAGTCATCCTTAGTTTGCCTTGTCAGCAATGCAAAAGCCAATGTGATTGGCTTCTTCTACATTTTACAAGAATCATTAAAATATCAAAAGGAACGTGAACAACTCTTAGTTCTGCATGGCATTTATTTTGCTTCAAGGCACTGTCTATGTTAAAATTCTCTACAGAGTAGTACTGAGTTCACGCAGGTAGTATACAAACAGTATTTTGATGTAATTTAGGATGGCAACTTTTAAAACTTCCCAACAAAGTCATAAAAGGTAGAGAAGAGTGTTGGTTAACAATTCATAATTTAACATCCATCACTTTGGGGGATCAAAATGTAAACTTTTTAAGAACTCAGCTATATGTCATAATCCATTCACATACTGACTTAAATCACATTTTTCCAAGACCATACATGATTAATCACTTAGAGCTGTAAAGTTATAATAGTTCAGCCACAGCATATGTGTAATATAGTATGTATATATGTATGCATATATACATAAATATGCATTAGAACTTTTAAAAATTGCACATTAATTTTACAGAATTGCCTAACAAGTGGGCACAAAAGCATGCTTCAGAAAACAGTACAGACCTACAGTAGCGAAGGATGTTTCAGAATCATAGGTGTTAAATTGTAGGTGAACTTGTACTGAAAACCAGAAATCACTTCAAAATTACATCAGGAATTTAAAAATTTATTCAACAGTTCTTAAAGAATTGTATTAGTCTGTAAGGAAATAAGACTAACTTTATTTTGAAGATATAATTGTTTGTACAATATATTAATTACGTCCCCTTTATCCATATGCTTCAGAATATTCTATACACTCAGTTATAGAAAAATATATCAGGAGGTGATCAAGCCACTTAAGCATGCTTTTGAAGGATGTTTTCTTCACTTTATGCTCACTTTTTGTTATTTTCATTGCATTACGTCATTTCTAAAGCATATTAGCTTAACTGGTAGATTTTTAAGGTAATTCCAGTAGAGTTTAAAATATCCTTTACAATTGTTCTGAACTACTTAAATCATTACATTTCTACTAAATATTTGGAATATCTATAACTAAGCTTACTTTACTGAAGAATGGCTAAGGGCGAAATTTGCTGCTGGGATGTCAAAGAAATAAAAGATGTTTATGGCAAACAAACTCAAATATACAAAGCACCACACCATCTGCGGCAGCAATTCAGGAAACCAACACACGGTAATGAGTTAAAGTTAGTATTCTTTGTCAACACTCTTACAGAACACTCCATGGATAAACAATCCTTATTATATACTGCTTTCCATTCTTCATGGGAGCAGGAGTCAGTCTTTGGTTCCTAAAGAGTTGAGTAACTGACAAACAGAACAGTTTAGTAGATCCTGGTCAATATCTTTGCATTAACATAGAAAATAAATAGTCCGGTCCTTTTCCTTAGTATTAACAAGGGATGTAAAAAAATATTAGGAAGAGATAATGCTTAACAGTGGGATACTTTTAGGTAGCATAACATTTCAAGCAAACAGAAAATAGGAAGATATGTTTTTCATTATAAGCCAAGGAAAGAGGCTAGTTACTCGTACATATAACACCACAAAAATAGAGAAACAGACAGGACCAATCCTTAGTGGGACTGTGCAACCTCAATCTCATTGAAAGTCATCGACTTGAGGATACTTAGTGCATCATAGAAGCACTCAGCACTCTACCAGAATAGGCCCTTAAATAGCTATATTAATACATTATGAGTGGAATTTTAAAAAGCACTTGGGATTGGCCTACTTCAGTTCCGCTTATGCCATCATCAGCAGAACAGTTTGACCAACACCCTGGTTCTGAAAACCCCACACTGCAAGCATTAGAACTATTAGAACTATGTTTTATTATTTTCTTAAAAATCTATCTTTAATATTCTTCCAATGAAGACACATTTTTGGCTCTTCTGATTTTGGAGGAATAAAAGTGCTGTTTACTAGGATTTTTTTTTTTAAAAAAAGAACAATACCAAAATACTGTACGCACCTAGACACGTTGTTTTAGGCATTAAAATCCCTGACATCAACACTAGTGGCACACTTGGAAACAGTTAGAGTTCCTGTAGATCATAATACGCAACAACTGCAAGATTTTCCATAATACACATGCAATATGCATATAAATAGGATTTAGATGGCAGGCAGGGTATCATACAATTTTGCTGGCAAAAAACAAAATTAAAAGCTTTTTTTGTAGCAAGTTCATATATGAAATTGATTCTTCTATATAGATATGCAAGAGGCCTAGAGCTCAAAACTAGTATAACAGTTTACAGTCATAGCTGGCCAACAATTAATATTTCCTTCATTTCACCTAAGGTATAACCTTTTTTTAAGCATACTTACATTTTACACTTGTTCTTTCATGCTAATAAAAACATTCCTATAGAATTCAAATAAGAACACACTCAAATACATACTGAAGCATAAAATATTGAGCAATTTAAAAGCAATGTACACACATTAATTTACATCACGTATTTACAAAACACATTTTAAAAAGAAACAAAAGCATTCATTTAAATACGACGGGGACAGTTTAGTATAAAAAAATTCCTGGAAGAAGAGGCCTCTGTCCCTACTTCCAGAGAAGCTACAAGTCTGTTTGCTGCAGTTTATTTAGCTGAGTGGTTAAGAGAGAGAATATGAAGAATGAAGGCTTGAACAGTAGTCTCATGCTGTAAACATCTGAGTGGTAGCCGCTGGCTTTTCTTTCCGAACAAAATGCATGGTACATACAATCACTTTACTTGTCATCCCAAATATGCATCATCAAATGGTCAAGAATCTCTAATTCTAAGCTGCTGTTTGTTGGGTTTGTTTTGTTTTACAGTGTCTAGTAGTAGCTTCCAGTGTTACAAGTTTATTCTGGTAGGGTTGCTTGCCATACCACTTCCATCAATAGTCTCTAACAGGAGCAAGTTCTGGTATGAGATTAACAGTTATATTTTTATACAATCTACTGACAAGTATTTTAGGAGTATATATTAAATTGTTCAACCCATCAATATACTGACGTTCTCTGGAATACCTCAGAAGTTTGTATCTGCAGAGGGAGTTGGAAAAAGAAAACATGAGAAAGACTTGCAAGAAACAATTCAATCGATGTTAGACATGATATTGTATCAGTCACTTCATTCTGAAATACACTTCATATTATTAAACTACCCCTCAGCCCTTTGAAATTACCAAATTACCTACCTAAGCTTTAAAAGCAAGTCGCTTCTTTATTTAAATACACTTTGATTTTATGTTCACGTACGTAAGTTAACATTAAGACTAATAACAAAAAGGGAATTTAATGTGTATACTCCTATGGTCACAAACTAAACTGATTTTTAAAGAATATTCAATTTCTTCATGTTATTTTGCTATAAAACTCAATATGGAGCTCAGAGAAGATTTAGGAACGTTCACTGTTCATTGTTATATACTTTTAAATGTTTGAATTATTTTTCATTTCCGTCTTGAGACTCCTGCATTTGCAAACATCTACATTTGAGGTAATAAAACATCAGTTCCCCTCCCACAGATTACTGATATGTATATTTTAGTTTCATATCACATATTTACTCATGTCTACACTACCTGTCTACTTTGTGCTTTATTCGTAACTTTTAAATAAAGATGTTCCCAGAAAGAGACACTCATTGATAACAGAACTGAGCAGTATTTCTAACTATCTGAAGACACATACCATAAACCCTTTATTTTGCATTTCACATTCTGATTTTCACATGTAGCTCACTTACCACATTCTGGTTGCTATTCCTATCTAGGGCAACCAGAACCTACTGGCCAGTTAAAATGTTTCACGTCTTTGTAGCAAAAGAAAGGAACCCCAAAAGAAAAAGTTCTTATCAATGCAAGTAGGAAATGAGAAAACCTGTTATCTCATAAAAGAATGAAATATGATAGAAGAAACCAGTCCTTGAGGAATTTTAAAGCCTGTTTTCACACAGGAGTAATGTCCCCTAATTGTACTGCTTCCTTTTGGAGAATATTCAAATTAACCAACTAATGGAGCCCTGCCAGCACTAATGCCCGAACTATTAAGGAACAATAACATTCTGCATCAAAGATTACGATGATAATATCTTCTGACACACAAACTCAATTTCTTTCATGGTTAAATAAGAATTACATGAATACCAAACTTAATGTGTTTAAGAAACTATGAAGTTTAGCACTAAATAGGAAGTAACACTAATAAGCACTGACCGATTATTGGTATGCGTGGAAGATTTGCATGTGTGTAAGAAAAAAAAGTACATCTTTAGTTCTAGTACTTGAACAGTTCTGTTTTTCTTACCGTCCTAAAAACTGGACTTCACCTCTGTGATGATGAGGAATGGATTTGTACTTCCCTAAATCTCCCTCTGGTCTTGTTACATTGTATCCAGCATAATGAACCCTGCAGTATAAAACAAACATTTGTATGAAGGGTATTAAAAAGATGTTTTTACAATTTACAGCAAAACTGAAAAATACCTATAAAATCTTTTAAAGCTAAGTCTTTGCATCCACTGACATTCTCTCCCTAAAAAATCCAAAACATTCCTAACCCAACAATTAAAAAAGCTGGCAAAAGCAATAAAGTCTGAAATAACAGTAATTTCATATTTAGCAAGTATTTCCTGCTTTGTTCTTAAAGCAGAACAGCATAAAAGTGTGACAATAGTAAGGAAAAATAATAAAAACATACAAACTCTTCTTTTAAAATGTATCTCTTCATATATGAAATCATGCAGACACTTTGTTTCAGCAGCTTAACTGGAACATTACAATTGTTTACTCTGAGCAGTTAGTAATACAGTGAGCATTGTTGTCCATTGTCCAATTTGTGACTATCAATACAGTCACAAATTAACCTCTCTCAATCACTGCTCCTAAGATATGAAAGATACTTAAACTCATGCTTACTCTACATGCCTGTGGGATGGTATTTCATAATGCTAGCAGCAAGAGAGACGCAAACTAAAATCAAAAAGTAGCACACAGAAGACAGTAGCACAGAAGAAATGAGAATGGATATGCTTAAAACTGTTATCTGTTGTCATACCCATTATTTGTTTCAAGATCTATCTCTTAAAAGCCTGTTAACTGTCCCCAGGCCAATAAAAAAGAACATCATACTTATCCCTTCAAAAGGTATGTTCTGATATTTCTGAAGTTAACTCTTTAACAATGCTAGAATTTGTTCATTTAAAACAAATTTAAAAAAAAAATAAAGTAACAACTGGAAGAAAATAACCTAAGGGGTGGAGAGCGAGCAATGAAAAAGACATAAGCACTGAACACTCACCTGTTCCAAAGATCATCATCTTCTCCACCCCATCCCCAAAAGGCATTTGGAAACCCATTGATCTTCTTGAATTGTTCCACTGTCAGGCCACTTACACCACCAAAGAACTCATTGTATGGAAGACTGAAAACAAAGACAAATTCTGTATTATTAGCTGAACTTAGATAGGTAGCTCTCTCTTTGAACAATACCTTTCAACCCAAAAAAACAAGAGCCACCACAAACTAAGGACATGAACAGATGCTAAATGTATTCACTGAAGGAAACTGGTTCACAGGTTGCTAGAATTAAGTAACGTATACAGAAGTTGAGTACAATGTTTGCAGTAGTGTCTGATTTGCATAAAAAGTACTCTTAGACTGTACCTCAAATTAGTATCACCACATGAAACAAGTCTGTCACATATTTCACAGGACTGATTCAGACCCAAAGCTGAAGTGTAAAGTCAGGCACTCAAACTATTGTATTTTGACACTATTCAACTGAAAGAAGACATTAATTAACTGAAAAAATTACAAATCAGTAATGCATCAATTCAGTAATTTTAATTCATTACTATATTCTACAGCACTGTTAAAACTTGACAGGAGCAATCTAACAGTACATATTCAACGACAGTGAAATACATACTTATTTAAAAAACAATTTCATGCTTTTATAAGCTAAATTTTTCAATCAAAAGGATCTATAGGCTTTTTTCATCATTAGGCATACAGTAATTACTAACACATTATTAAGTAATAAGTAGCTGGCCAACACAAACAGCCACTATAGCTATATAACATAACATACTAAGGCCCAGGCAATGTGATTTCCAGCTCTCAAAATACTCTGTCAATCTAAAAAAAAAAAAATAAAATTAAGTATCTATATTTACTTCCATCAATATTGACTTGCATCCTTAACACAGAAGCTGCTACACTACAATGTGTTCCTCTTTCAGAAACAGCACACAATTTCAAAATAAAACTTATTGAACGTATCTCTCAGGAGATGCTTCCAAATCTGGAACCTAGGAATATCTACAAAAAGATTTAACCATTGCTTAGGACACAATTGCCACACTGAAGGACAAAACTCCAGAATGCAAGGGGAAAGAAAAAGAAATACACTGTCGTGTAATTTCTGATCTCTGTGGAAACACACAATTCAACCAAATCTTAATAGTTTTTGGAGAAGGTTGTTACTATAAAGCCCTTTCAACACTAATTGAAATAACCCTCCCAAAACCCAACAAAAAAAATCACCAACAACCCAAGAGCAACCCACCAACTAAAAACAAAAACAATTGGGGTACGATAGTTTATGGAACTGTGTGAGGTTTTATTCATACGCATGTGTGGTGCACATGCACTTTTTTGTACACATACAGCTTTATGTGAAGTGATTAGAAGAGTGTCATGAGGTAGCAGTGTTAAAAAGAAAGTGAAACATCATTAACATAAAATGGCTGAAGAAAGGAGGTAACAAAACTGCAGGACTCCCTACATTAATCAGATTTCAACAGAGACTGAATACAAGACACACAATGGTCTAGCAGTAAGAAAATCTTCTGTTTAAAAAGCAGTAAAAAGCAGAAATAAATCGTATGTTTATGAAAAAATTAAGTAAGACATTTTATCCTGTGGTATTTTGCTGCACATAACTTGCTTATCTTTGTTAACAGCTACCCTAAAGGCTTACATAGCCAAAAAAATTTTCTAATCAGTCAGGTAAGCTTCCCCCGCCTCAACACACATAGCCATCTTTTTCTGGTTTTTTTTTAAAGATCAACCTCACTGCAACAAGTTCAGCGCTGAAAATTATAAATAATATCTTCAAATTAGCAACATATCAAATGTAGATGCTAAACTTAAATCTTCCTTTTAATAATTAGTAATTCATGTAAATAGCATGGTAGGAGGCTGTTTTATTGGCTTCACCTACTGTATATGCTGTAACAAAATTCATACACACATTAAGAATGTGTCTGGGTCTTTAAGAAACAACATGAATAAAGCTAATTACTCACATGTACATGTATTTGTCAAGCTTTGCTGCAAAATGGCGTGGCATTTCTCCACAGCCATAATAATTTCGATCATTTTCAGGTAAGTGATCCACATCATGAAATATTATGCAGTCCCAGACAGCATCCTTCATAGCCTCTTTGAAGCCAACATTAAAGAGCATTGCACGATTAAAAGGTTGTGTACCTGTCTTCAAACAGAAAACAAAGGAGACATTGTAAGAATCAAGAAGAGACAAAATTTCAGTACTATGAGAAATACATGCTCTACCACTCAAAAAAAGCATTGGCAAAAAATGTCTGTTATTCCTCTAGCTAAGCAGCGCAATAGCTCTGGCTAGCACCAACTACATCAACTGTATTTTGCAATTCAGAGCCTAGATATTCTCCTCTCTTACACAAAACTTAACAGCACTAACAACTTCTAGCACTAGTAACTCAGAAGTATTAAAACGCAAGTGGTTAGGATTAATACAGCATGACGAGTTAAAGAAATACTGACACAAACTAAGAAAAAATGTTAAGTTTTGTTTCTTGTTAAAAGAGTCAACTACTGAAAAACTTCCGATGCTGTGGTTACATATTTATAATTAACCTTGTATTAGAACTTACTTCCAGTTTCTTAGAAACTTTAATAAAGTCAGATTCAAATAACTTTAATTTCCAGTACAGTTTAAATGTTCTCATGTCTGTTTTGAACAAACAAAAAAAGTAAGACCTTTGATAGAGCAAATGCATCCTACATGCCTTTTTTTAAGTGACAGTTTAGAGGAATTTCTCTTTTCTGCAAACTTTTCACTTCTTCACCTGAAAATATTGCATTACATAAACGATGAAAAATAAGTCCCATAATTCGTTTAGTGATCTAGCTGTCTACTACAGCCAACAACACTCCAAATGCCTTAAACTGCCTATTTGAACTACTTTATTTCTTGATCGTGGCTTGCAGAAACTTTTCTTTTTTTCTTTTTTTTTTTTTTTTAAATACATGGGTTTTTTTTAATCCATATCCATTTATCTGTTTCCAAAGAGACCTCTAGACAAGGTACTAGATGGTAATTTTATATCATTAATGTCTCCATTATATTTCACATATATTAACTGGACAGTACACACTTTAATACTATTGTCTTCAACACGATTTCAGTGAGCATGTGCTGTAAAATGCCCTTCTGTAAATGATCATTTCTGATTCTTACACATAAAACCTTTTTTTTTTTTCCTTGAAAACTTAGATAGACAATAAATTCAAGGAGGCTGTGTTGTCACCTATAAAATATCAGCCCATATTTGAAGAAAAGTATCTGCCGGCTCCTTAAACTGGGCAACAGAGCTGAATCCCTTTTCATCCAAAGGATTAGAACAGCAGAGTAACACTTTTAAATTCAGGATTCATCCAAATCTTGATAAGAATATCAAACCCCCTTTAGACTTTTCAAGTAAACGTTGTTACCTGTTCAACAACATAGAAGGCAAATTCCAGCCTCTGCTTCTGCAACATAGGTATCAGATGACGGAAGAAAATTGGAAGATGCTCATGGCGATTCCGAAAAGGAATAAGGATTGCCACCTTCAAAAAATTATATATATTAAGCTATTACATTAGCATTTTTAAATGTTAAAGTTTCGACACAGATCAAGTCTCACATGGCTTATATCGGCTTTCCAACTTTTACATTTAAATGACACTCTCGTTCCTACTAGGAAAGTATGTTGCAATTTGATTCAAAAAATTAAAAAAGAAAAAAAAATTCTGAGTAAAATATAAATAGGATTTTCCTTTTATCTTCACTTGTTTCTAATTATACTTTAAGCAACACACACATAGGACAAGTTTGCAGTCATATGATAAAATGTTTAGTAACAACAGTTAATGAATCTTTAGAAGCTCTTGACAATCCATTTCAAATTTCTCTTCAAGCTTCAGTCTCTTCTAGAGTGCAGGTTAGATATACTATAACATACTACACAGCATTTAAAATATATAGCAGTAAAAGACTGAGTACTTGCAATGGTAAACTATTCTTTTACACCAACAGGAAAAAAAAGCAGAAAAGCAGCATCTCACCTTCCACCGTGGCTTACAGTCTTTTGGTTTCCAGTGTCCTCCTGGTTTAATGTCAAAATCTTTTGAAAACAGTTGCTGAATTTCATCAAAACTAATTTCGCTCATATTGACATTGATAAGGCCTCCTAAATAGATGAAAAAAAAAATTGTAATTACAATTAAGACAACAGATCAAACACTACAAGATGTATCACAGAGAAATAGCACCAGAAATTTGTATTTACACTACTTACAGGTAAAGAGAAACAATTTATACTAGCTTCTGAATAGTCAGTTTTTACAGAATGAATTTCAGTACTTCCCAATATAAATATTCCTTCAATAAATCCTATAAACAAAATACTAATTTCAGAGGACACAGAACAAGCAAAGTAATTTGAATTCTGCCTCTATTCCAGAAAATTAGCCATCTTTCATTTCAAGTGCCACTGTTAACAATCCCACATCATCCCTATTATTAAACTGATACTAAAATTCTGAGGGTCTTCCTACCTGCACTTCCACAAAAAAAGAAAATGCATCAGCACTACACTCAATGTAATTCCTCAATTTACTTTCCAGATAATTAGACACTTTTCATGTACAGCCTTCATCCAGTAATTCACCACTGTGTGCATAAAAACAATTTATAGCAAATGGCTGGATTTGACAATTACCACTGATAAAACAAATTAGCCTAATGGGAAAAGCATTTGCAAATGGCTACTGACTAGAGTGGAATTCAGCAAGATAGTGAATAAAGAGCAAAAAAAAAAAATCAGGTTAGTACTTATTATGAGAAATGTTTTACATTTAGTTGATAGCCAAAAACTTGCCTGTCATAAGCTTATGCATGTGTTTAAGTTCCAAAACTGGAAATAACGATTCATAGTAAATATTCCACCCTCAAAAACAGAAGTAGGAGGAGTCAAGAAAATTTGGGGAAAAAACAGTGAAACACTTTAACCAGAAGCTGAAGTTGTTCTTCAGCTACTACTGTACTAGATGATCAAATAAAAATCTTGCAGTAACTATCTGAGAGACACAAAATACTTTACTTTGTCTAAAAATTTAAGTCTTTTGGTGAGGGTTGGATTTTGAATGAAAAAAAAAAAAAAACCACTTCCATTTTCTCCCCTGCACCATTACCCAAAAGATCCTACTTGTGTCCAAAAGATTGCTTCATGTTGTAACACTGAATTGACTAGCTATATATATCTTTTGGGAAGACAGCCATTTTTGCAGCATATTAGGAGTAACTATTGTTTTCAGAAGCAGGCACAAGAGCTGTTTTAGTTTGGGATATGACTAAATGTAGAACTACTTGTAAATGCTGAAGGTAACTTGGAAAAAAAAAAAAAAAGGAAATTATTGGAACAAATGGATCAGGAACAGCACCATAAGGAGAAGATCTTTTAAAAGCAAATTCAAACAAACTCACATTTATTTATTTATTTTAGAAGAAAAAGGAAACCTGTATAAAGACTGTATAAATACACATTAGAAAAAGCCAGTCCTACAGAGCTTTAAAAAAAAAAAAAAAAAAAAAAAAAAAAGCCC
>VZSF01006574.1:256368-275649 GCA_013398295.1 Chionis minor
AAAAAAAAAAAAAAAAAAGAGAAGCTCAGATGATCATTCTGGTTCTATAGAAACTCTTCAATAACCAAAAACCCCAAAATGAAGTCTTATAAAAAGCAGAAACAGCAACAATCAACAAAGGATCGGTATATAAACATGCAAAAATTAAATATTCAAAATAAATAAATCACTAAATCAATTCCAACTGCCAAGAGACAGAAAAGCAACAAGAATCTTTCAGTTTATTTGCAGAATCTAATAGGAAAATAAAGATAAATACAGGTCAACTACTACACTAGAAAAGGAAGCAAACAACACATGATGCAAAGGACTCAGGTGCCTTAGTCTTCTGAGAAAAGTTTATATGCAATAAGACCCTTGCAGAGTTTAAACAATAAAAAATTAATTTTAAAAAAAGGAGGAATGGTAAAACAGTATTTATGAAAGGCAGGTACTTCTAACTTGATGGGACATGATGAAATTCTCTACAGATTGTTTTAAAAGTAGCTACAGTAAACCCTGAAATATGGGTACTATCAAAAGTACACAGGAGACGTGTGAATAGTACTTCCTTGTCATTGCTGGGGGGTAGGAGGAGGCATCTCTGTAAATATCTGAACTTAGTATTCACTACTTTCATTACTGTCTAGCATGCTGCAAAGAACCATATTTACACAACCTGCAAAAATAGAGAGCTGAGGAAGCAGAAAGCATTTTGAAAAACAGAATCAGAAAACAAAAAATTTCAACGAAGCGGATACATACTGAAATCAATAGAGTAAAATTAATTTTAAAAAGCCCCAAACAGTATAGATTGTTACTGAAGGAGAATCAAAGCATACACACACAAAACAGAATATACCTGGCCATGCTGCACTATGCAGAAAGATATTTTGATGGTTTATAATGGATTGCCTATTAATATGAGACAATAAACTGTAATGCAATTGCACAAAAAAGGCAAATCTAATTCTGGAATACATTAACAGCTGTTATATGAAAGACAGATAAGGTAATTGCTAGTTTATTTTGTAACCAGGGGGTTAAATTATCCGGTTATGATGCTTCAAAAGGAAATCAAGTTACAGAAACTCTACAGTACAAAAATCAAGACTCTAAAGAGCTCTAGAAACTATATAGTCTAGAAAGGCTGAAAGTACTTTTTTATCTACGAAGGATAAGACTGACAACAATGTAAATCTTTTCCAAGACAGAATAAGTTGGTACATAGATGGCAACCAACTTTTTTCCAAGCGCCAAGGGCAGGGAGAATTCCAACTAACACAGGAGGGAGGGGAAAAAAGGGGGGAGGGGAGAAAATTCAGGTTGAGTATTCGGAAATATTAACTACTCAGCTGATGGAATACTAGAATATACTGCTTCTGGAGACAGTAGAACTTCCTCCATTGACGACTTTTTTTGGTTTGTTTAAACAGAAAATATATCTAATATCTATTTTAAATGGTTTAAGTATATTCAACTCCAGTGTATTGTGGTGGTCAAACTAGAAAATTTGGATATTTCTTATAGGTCATTAAGTACTAGTTCTTAGCCAAACCATGTGGGTTGACTGCCAAAAAATTATTAACTTGATTTGATATAATTTTATTGGATAGAACTAAAAAACCCTCTCAAGTCAGTATTAAAATTATGCTGATTAAATACTCTTTTGTATTGCTTTCTATCCTGAAGTAAATGTATCTTGCTTATGAATTAGCACAGCAGTGCTCACAGCGGGTTATAACCTGAAAGACTGAGTCACACATAAAAGACACTAGCTGGTCCTATTTTAAGAACATACGTACTTGGGACAAAACACAATTTTACCACACTCCTTCCATGATAGAAATTTGGCAAGTTGATGTAGAATAGTTGACATCTATAATAACGTTAGATTCTTAAGTAGGTCAAAATATACATAGCTTCCTTCCCTGGCTATCTCAGGACAGTCTACAACATTTCATTGCATTAAATAATCTCCAGAGAAGTTTTATTTAGATTATAATTAAATAAAGAGATGGTTATTAAAAAGGTATACACAAAAAAAAGTTGAAATTGAATTGAAAGTCAAACCCTATTTCTAGAGGGAAAGAGATTGAAATAAAGATATAATCACACCATGGCTAATTGTTACTTGGCTTAGGACAGTTTTCTACACAATTTAAGTTCATAAGGAAAAGCAACTGATTTATATGTCTGTATCTTTACAGTGTAAAAGGCAAAGTTTAGAATTCCGAGTCATTGAAAAGAAACACAAATAACAAGGGCTGTTACTGTACTCTTCACTGGATAAATTTTTCTGTTAAAATCAAAAAAAAGTTATAATGTAATCTAGATTAGCCTAATAAAATCCACTGTTTTTCTTTAATGAAAAAATGATCAGCAATTCAGTTTGGCTGTCAGCAACATTGTTTGGTATGATATGGATGTGAACTGCCATATTAAATACTTAATTACTGGCTCATGTTGAATGACAGCCTGCAGAGGTTAGAATTCTCGAAGGTGTCACAAATGTCTTCAGAAACTATTTCAAATTTTCTCTTACAAATCAGTAGTTTACTTGATTATAAATATACCAAGTAAAATAAACATGGTAGGATAATAGATACTAATAAAAAGTCACTTCTAGTAACACATTTAATAGAGTTGTTGATTATTCTCTAGTTGGTACATTCTGACACCAAATGAGATATTTCAATTTAACTAATTAGTTTTGAGATCTACTACTAATTGGAGATCTAATACTACTCGTAGTTCTTCACTGAAAAATATTAGATCTGTCTACAAAACGTTTACTAAAACAGAAGTAATTCCATGGATTACTGACTCAAGTTATGATTTCTTCCAGATGCAGAGCACAAAAACCCCATTTATACTTAATCATCCCTTGCTTCCTACAGCAACTGTGATAATGTAACAATTCCTAACATAGAGAAAAAAGCTGAAAACTGAATAGCAGTTCCTAAGAAAAGGTTCAATATAAGAACTATCTCTAATAGCAAATAATCAGTGGTGAAGGTCAAGGTAAAGCAGTCAGCACCAGGAGTGATTTGCCTGTTTTCTTTTTATGTTCAAAACTTGTCTCTTAGCCAACACTTCTTAGTCTTTAAGGATTGCTTTCTCTACAAGCCAGAGGAGAGAAAACAACACCCAGAATTTTATCTGAATCTGAAAATTGGCAAGTTTGCAGGAAAGAGGAATTCAGAATTCACCTTGTCTACAGAAAGAAGCTAAAAAAGTCATGCCAGTAGCCTTTCAGCCACATTATTAAACCAGGTTAAGGACACTGAATTTACACCAAGGAACTCTTCCCATCTCAGCTTGTGTAACTGCTTTAATTGTGCAATACCTGCTTATAAGACCTTCTACCACACACTGGGGTACTGCTACTTAGGACAGCTGTGATATTACGGGTTTTATAAAAAAAACAAACAGCAAACCACAACGGCAACAGTACCAAAGTACTCAACTCAATTTCTTCTTTCTGCAGGATACTCCTCTGCAACTAAACACTTTCAAACAAAATAATTAGAAGTTTAGATCCTAGGCTTAAAGACAAATAAAGTTAGAGTTACCTAATCGAGTCCTACTTAATAGCGTTGGATCTTAAACATCTGGGCTTGAAAGCTTAATTTTAAAATTTCCTGAGGATCACAACTTTTCACTTGTTATGTAAGTACCAATTCCTCACTATGACAGGGCTTTAGCACTTTCTTACCTCCATCAATTCTCACTTCACTACACCATCTTATACAGTTCCCCATGTATTGAGGTAACTGTGATTAGCTGATGAAGATCTGAGAACTAGTTTCTGACTCATGAATCTTTGTATGAGGAATACCATTTCCAAAAAGGAAATTTTTAACTATTCCTCAAAATACGCAACTCTGAAAGGGTACTTTTTATAACGTTATAGTATTCCTCCATATTAATAAAAACATTTAGTATTTAATTTGTAGAAAGTAAAATTATTTGTAAATACAATTTAAAACATATCAGGCGATTAGTAAAGAGGCCAAAGTTTCAGTACCACAATACTTACAGGCAAAATTCTGCTAAGCGTTATTTTCTATTCATATATTTTATTCATTATTTTCTGCTATATATTTGGACTCCTTACAATTATCTTTTATAGTAAAGTAATTGTATTTTGTTTTAAGTACAATTGAATTTACTAGATAAACATTAAGGTCAGTTTAAAACTTACTCATATAAGGCAGCTTCTCTGGACAAGCCTGGTAAGGAGAGTAAGTGAAGTTTTCTGGAAGATACATTGTTGTTTGAGCAACACAGTCACTAGAATTGTTTCCTTCAGGATAATCTTAAAAAGAGGAATTGATTTTTGTAAAAACCTATGTTATCCATCGAATTTTTAACATATCATCATGCAGGCAAGAGCATTAGCTTTGTAAGTTACAAATTCCTATCAGCATGATTAAAAAATATTTTACTGCATTAGAGAAACAATAATTTAAATTAAGATACCTTTGTTACAGTTATGACAAGTATTTCCTTGATAATCTGATCACCAGTAACTATTTGGCCTTCAATCCAGTTACAGAGAAGGAGGCCTTGGGTCTAGGTTTTCACAATCAAGCTACGTCATTAAAGTTTGGTATGTTTGGGGTTTTTTTCATAAAGCTCTCAAAACAATTAAATAAGAAATACTCTTACCTGTGCCATTCAGTGTAGTATTTTTGTTAGTGTACAATCTGATCATGTGTCCTATTGTTTTTACATTTTCTCTCAACATTATACCACGAGCTTGCACCATAAAGAGATACGTGTTTGCTGATAAAAGAAAAAACAATTTTGAATTTGAATTAAAATAAGGTATTTCCAAATTACTGCAACAAGCACTTACAATGTGTTCAATATTTGTTACTATGTCTGAAATCCATGGCTAGTGAACATTAATCCTTCGAGATGAAGATCCATAAAGAGTGAAACCAAACAGCAACAAAACACAAAAATAAAATGATTCATAACCACAGGTCTACATAAAAAGCCCCAAAATTATAAAATGTCAATACACACTTTACATGACACTTTCATTTCTCTTTTAACTTCCAAAAAGCAACTGACAGTACCAAGAAACAATTGAATTTGTCAATAAAAAGGTTTTAATATGTAGATACTTTCCTTATACACATTCACATATAGATGATAGAAATATAGGACAAAAAATGCCTAGAAAAATCTTTTAGTACCATAGAATAGTACACCTTTTTACTCATTAGCTAACACAACTTTCAGTCAAAACGCACTGCATTCATTCACTCCCAACAGTTGTTTCGTAATACAACTGCTACAAATCACTGCCAATATCAAAGTATTAATGTTTGATAATAATATGTGAAATATTTATTATAGGCATGAAGGGCGAGTAAATCAACATTCTGAGTAATTAAGTGACTCACTAATAACAACAGCATGAAATATTCCTCCGTCTCAGTCTGGCACTCAAGGCCCCCAATCTGATCTCAAGACAATTCTTTATACTAAACAGAAGACAGTGAGTTGGAAAAGAAGCTGCTTTTATCTCCGAGTAAGCAAATGTCTACTGAGGACTCATAGAGCTCAAAAAATAATGTAAAAGGAAGGACAAATTCCCTTTGCAGAACAGTTTTTGCTCTGGGTAGCAACGAGGATCAAAGGGATCATCTGTCACTTCAGTTATGTTAAGCACCCATTTGTCTGGCAGAAATTTGGCTCGCTGTAACTAGTAACCACCCTAACCAAAAAATGCTCTGAGACTTTGCAGGAAAGAACTAAAGGTAACAGAAAAACAACAGATTAATCTTAATCTGTCCTAAAGAGATTAAACAAAGTTATAAAATTATCCCAGGAACTCCATCAGATGACTCAGCACCAGTGGCATGACACAAATAACTCCAAATCAGTTGATAACTTCTTACAGCCCAACACAAAGGGACTACAGAGAACTGTTTATAAAGGACTGGGGCATTTCCAGAGGAAAATACAGTGACTAATTCCCCCACATTAGCAAACAATACTATGGACACCCACAGAGATACAAATATCAACATAGTTTTTAAAAGAATGTTATTTACAAACCCTAAAATAATGGTTTTGCTTTTAAAAGAATAAATGAGGACAGCCTTCTGGCTTTCAAGGAACTCATTAAAACAAGAACTATTATCACTTAAAACACAGGCTATGAGCTTGTCAGGTGCTACGCATGGCATGTCATTCTCAGCTGGCCAACATGACTAGCTGTCAAGAAGAGAAAAATTAGAACAAACACACCAGACCTTTGTGAGAGACAAAGCTAGAAAAGACAGTTCTTTCAAAAGCAGGTATCATGAAAAGACAGAAATAAAATAACCACCCAGGCAAAGTCAGCTCCTACCTTGGCCTCAGTATTCAAGAGCTGCTCTTGCTAACAGGAAAATCTAGCCTTGCCATGTTTTCATCAAGCTATTCTTGTAGTCTACCCCAATCCAACACCAGCTCTTCCTGGCTCATCTGCTTGTCAGCTCACCATACAGCTCTACTCAAATAATCAAAGATAATTCACAACAGCTAGAACCGGAACAGAGAAACACATCTTTCCTGCTAGTGTGGTGAACAAAGAAGACTGAAAGCAGAATACCACAGGCTGGAGTTTGATGACTTCCACAGCAATCCTCTTTTCAGCTGTCCTTCATACTTTTAATATGGGTCATCTTCCTGAGCTTGGCAAGGGTTTCCACAAACCTTAACTATGCCGGCATGAATGTGACCTTTAACATGATGGGGTGCCCCTCAAGTGCCTGTATACTAATGCATGCAGTATGGGGAATAAATATAACTCCTTAAAACATCTGTGTGTGGTTCCAAGGCTACAGTATTATTGGGATCACAGACCTGGGATGGCTCCCATGCCTGGAGTGTTGCAAGAGAAGGATACAGATTGCTTAGGAAGGAAAAGACAAAGAGGGGGAGTCACCCTTTATGTGAGAGCGCAGATGGAGTGCATGGAGCTCTACCTGGGGATGGAAGAGGGGCCAACTGGTAGCTTATGGGTTAGGATTAAAGGTGACATTATAGCGGGTGTCTGCTATAGTCCACCTGACCAGGGAGAACAAGTGGACCTAGCCCTCTACAGACAGATACGAAAACAGTCTCACATTCACAGGCCATGGTCCTCATGGGGACTTTAACCACATAACATCTGCCAGTAGCACAAGACAGCCAGATAAAAAACAGTTCAGGAGGTTCCTGGAGTGCACTGACGGAACCTTCTGACACAAGTGACAGAGGAGCCAATGAGAGGAAGTGCTCTGCTGGACCTCATACTCACCAGAAGGAGAGGCTTACTAGGGATGTGAAGGTCAAAGGCAGCCTTGGCTGCAATGACTATGGGATGGTGAAGTTCAGGATCCTAGGGACAGGATGAAGGAGAAGCAAGCTCACGACCCTGGACTTCAAGAGAGCAGACTTTAGCCTCTTCAAAGGCATGCTTGGAAGAGTCCCATGGGATAAGGCCCTTGAAGTAAGAGAGGGGCAAGAACACTGGATAATATTCAAGGATCACCTCCTCCAAGCTCAAGAGAGCTCCATCTCAATGAATATGGAGCCAGGGAAAAATGCTAGGAAGCCTGCATGGATAAAAAAAGCTCCTAGCCAAACTCAAACACAAAAAGGAAGCATACAGAAAGTGGAAGCAATGACAGGTAATATGGGAGTAATACAGAAACACTGTCTGAGCATCCAGGGATGCAGTTAGGAAAGCTAAAGCCCAAATGGAATTGTATCTGGTCAGCCACGTCAAAGACAACAACAGATTTCTGTAAGTACACAGGTGACAGAAAGACTAAGGAGAATGTGGGCCCACTGCTCAACAAGATGGGGATATGGAAAAAGCTGCAGTACTGAAAGTCACCTTTTCTTCAGTCTTTACTAGCAAGACCAGCTTTCAGGAATCCCAGGCCCCAGCGACTGGGGTAAAGGCTGGAGCAAGGAAGATGTATCCTTGGTGGAAGATGATCAGGTCAGCAAATACTTAAGCAAACCAAACATAGGTTAAATCCATGGGCCCTAATGGGATTCACCCACAATTGCTGAGGGAAGTGGCAGATGTCATTGCAAGGCCACTCTTGGCCAACTTTGATTGATTATGGTGACTGGGAGAAGTGCCCAAGGACTGCAGAAAAACAAATGTCACTCCTATCTTCCAGAAGGGCAAGAAGGAGGACCCAGGAAACTAGAGGCCAGTCAGGGAAGGTGATGGAGCAGCTAATCCCGGAAACCATTCTTCATGTATGTGAACAACAACATCATCAGGAGTAGTCAGTGTGAATTCACCAAGGGGAAGTCACGCTCTTAACTAATCTGATTAACCTTCAACAACGAAATAACTGGCCTGGTAGGTGAGGAGAAAACAGTGGATATTGACTACCTGGACTTCTGTAAGACCTTTCACACTGTCTCCCATAAGCTCGTCATAGACAAGATGGACGACCAACAGCAAGGTGGATCAAAAACTGACTGATCAACCAGGCCTAAAGGGTGAGGACCAGCAGTATGAAGTCTTGATGGAATCCAGTGACTAATGGGGTCAATACCAGGTCCAGTCCTGTTTAACATATTCATTAGTGATCTGGATCATGGGGCAGTGTATACCCTTAGAAAGTTTGCTTATGACACAAAACTGGGATAAGTAGCTGATACGCCAGAGGGACCTCAACAGCCTGGAGAAATGGGCCAACAGGAATCTCATGAAGTTCAACAAGGAGGAGTGTAAAGTTCTGCACCTGGGGAAGAACAACCCCATGCACCAATATATGCTGGGGACCACCCAGCTAGAAAGCAGCTTGGCAGAAAACGCCTTGGAGGTCCTGGTGGACACAAAGTTGAACATGAGCCAGCAATGTGTTCCTGCTGCAAAGAAGGCCAATGGCATCCCAGGCTGCATTAGACTGCCAGCAGGTTGAAGTGACTCTTCCCAGCCCTTACTCAGCACTGGTGAAGCCACACCTTGAATACTGTGTCCCAATTCTGGGCTCCGCAGTAGCACAGAGACATGGACATACTGGAGATAATCCAACAAAGGGCCATGAAGACAAAGGGACTGGAGCAATTCCCCTATGAGGAAAGGCTGAGAGAGTTGGGACTGTTCAGCCTGGAAAAGAGAAGGCTCAGGGGGATCATATTAATATATATTAAAGAGTGGGAGTATATGTATACAGTGTATATGAAGGGAGGGTGCAAAGAGCGCAACTTTTTTCAGTGATGCCCAGTGACAGGATCAGAGGCAATGGGTGCAAAGTGAAACATAGAAGGTTCCCTCTGAACATTAGGAAACACCTTACTGTGATGGTGACAAAGTACTGGCACAGGTTGCCAGTGGAGGTCATGGAGTCTCTATCCTCAGAGACACTCCAAAGTCATCCAGACACGGTCCTGGGCAACTGGCTCCAGGTGGCTCTGCCTGAGCAGGGGGGTTGGACGAGGTGACCTCCAGAAGTCCTGTCCAATCTCAACTATTCTGCGATTTTCTTCCACTATTGTCTTTCTGCGTTTGTATCAACCATCACTCCTGTCATAGTACGAGGCAATGCATAAACCAGGAAGGCAAAATTTCACATTTAACCAAAGAAAATATCTAAAAACATAACCAACTAGGTTTATTCATATTCTCTTTATTTCACTGTAAATGGTCCATAGTAAGTAAGAAACAGCACTTCCGATTCAAGAAACATAAAAAATCTAGACTGTCACACAGCGTACAAGATAAGCAAATGAGAAGTGTAGCGCAGGATATAAAACAGCAAACCCATATAGGACACCTTGGAATAAATACCATACTAAATGTTCCACTGAAAGCAACTGCAGTGTGAGCATGAACTTGTACCTAATTCAGATGTAATTTTCACTAGCAATTGATCCAGATCTATATCAGCAACCATGAACACACAACTACATGTCAGTCATCGTAAGTCCTGGTTTCAGGGCATTATTTAAAACTCATTCTGATAAAACACATTAGTGCATTAAAGGGATCATCCTGTATTTCGGAGATGTTAAAAATATCAGACGGAGCAGCTTTTCGCTCCAGTTTTTATAGCTCACTAGTTTATTAATAGTTTTATGTTTTAAACTGAAAACAAGACCACTGGGGGGCAGATGCATTACTTCTTAAAGTATAAACATATCTCTAAAAATGTCTTAATGTTTGACCTCAGATAGCTTCCTGCTATTTAAATATTCACCCAAGAACTGTTTACACATTTTTTAAAGAAAAAGGCCCCATTCACAGATCACCTTTCATCAAGCTCCTTCCAGTAGTACACAAGAAATTAAACCACTTCTAAAACACTGTGTTAGTTTATCATCCCTTAGCTTCACAGAAAAAGCACAATCTCAGGTTTATATAGAAACTTAGTAGTTTATCATGCTGTACACATACACCACAAAAAAGCCTGAACAATATGCCATGCACTTAGAAGCAATCAACATAGTAAAGTATACAACAGAACAACTGAATTTAAAACCAGATCAATGACTAACATTCTGAAGAACAGTAGGAAGTTAGAACTGTAATTATTTTAACAAGACAGTCAGAAAAGCATTAGTGAGATTACAAGCTATGATTTCTTAAATACCAAAGAAGAAAATATGAACAGATTTGGAGATCACAGATTTCATTGAAAAATGCTGCTTTTATCATACAAAAAAAACCCCCACCAACCCACACAAGAAAAAAAGTCTTACATCAAGAACACTTTCAAAGCAATTAGCAAAAAAAACTTAACACCCCCACACTTAAAAAGCAAGAGCAGCTCTAGCAACATTATAAGGGAAAAAAAAAGAAAAATATGAAAAGCTCAGATAGGAAATACTTCATAAAGAATTCAGGGACACTGTAAAATTCAAATGCAATAAAGACAGCTTTGAAGAAAATAGGTCTCGTCAAATGATCGTTGCTCCTAAAGTTACACATCTGATAGTCAACACCTGTTTTCACAAGACAGAAATGCACAAAAGAAAAGCACATTTAACACAGACATGGATTCAAATGGGTTAACAGAAAGTTCTCCACTATTAATTGTAAATGAGGAATCATCTCATAGGGACATTTCTAGAACGAGTCCCACATGGATCTCTTCTCATCTCAAGGTTATATGATATTATTCTCAGCAATATGAGAGTTATAAATACACTGTTGGCAGAGTTCGCGCATGGCAAATTAACACAAAAGTGTTAAAAATTAAATTCTACAGTCTAATCTAAACATACAGTAAGGAGAGCTTATTTGAATATTGCTTCTAAAACATCACAGTCATGATTTTAGGAGCTTGAATATTTTCTACAACTATAGGACTTTACTCTCTAAAACAGATTCATTAAACAATTTTGGAGCGAGGGACAATACCCGAAGTAATATAAGACTACTGTTAACTGGTTCCTAGTTACAAACTGAAATCTACAGGGAACATAGATAAATCCTATAGTAAGTGTTCAAGTTCCACAGAACTATTTGTTACATGTTTGTTGTTGTTGTTTCTAAACCACAATAATCAGAAAAAAGAAAAAAACTGTATGCCTTGGAACATTTTTTTTTTTGCTGTTGAATATTTAACACAACTTTTGCACTATTTGTAATTTGACAACAAATACAAACTTGTTTCATGGGTACGGTGAGTCTGCATTTGAGTCTGTGTATGTATACCTCCTTGTATAGAAAATATATTAGAAAAGATACAGATCACTTCAACGTACTGAAAATACCAACAACTACAGGTGTTTCTGGAGGTTAATAGAGATCATTCATATGGTGCAGATGGATGAATTTGTATCAGGTAGAACAGAGAGTCTTCAAAATTGTTTTTAGCAGTGGTGTTTTTCAATACTCCAGACAATGTACACTTACTGCCACAAAGGTAAGTCCTCTAACTGCAAGTCTGAAGGACTCAATAATTGTCAGTTCACTGTTTATTGGAGCCCGTAAAAGCAGAAATCTCATTCATCAGACCTCCATTTATTGAGGGGGAGGGAATCACAATTTCTTTCCACCAGTATTTTTAAGCACGATATATGACACAATGTTCAATATAATTTCTAACACATTTGGTACTATTCTATCGTCCAATCTCAGGCTATTAGTTGATTATACAGCAAGTTAGAAATAATTCAATAGCCAAATTTGAAACAGTACCCTACAGAAATTCAAAAATCAGCATTGCTATAACCACTAAAAATGCAACTTAATATTTATTTCATTTGGGTTTTTTTTCCTCTACCCAAGACAGATTCAATTAGGAAAGTAAGTATTTTTACTTAAATATTTTTCTTTAAATTTCTTTTATATTAGCAAAGTTTCAACTCCAACTTTAAAATATTTAACTAAATTTCATTAAGACATTTGTTCAATGAAAACTGTTCTGGACAGAAAGACTTTAGACACCAACAATCAAATGGGTTTATAGTCACATTTTAAGCCTAAGTTTCATCAATTCTTCCAGAATTTTGTTTTAATGAGTGCAGTTACTGAGAAAAATAGAAAACTGAAGTATATGTACATCAAGTATTCCCAAATACCATCATAAATTAAATAAATATATAAGAATACGCACATAATAACACAAAGGTAAAGAAGGACAACTGCAAACTTAAGAAAGTAAACTAACCATTTGGCATACCTTGCAAAAACACACCTTTAGTATACGAAAGCCCTGAAACCAATCTCTGCACTGTATTCACACAAATGTAGTACTGGATCCCACAGGACGCACAACCATTGCATGCTGCTCCCCATAATATCATTGCATCATTTGACTACAAAAGACTACCCAAAACAGACTAAGAGCTCGAGAGAAACAAGGAGAGTCACTCGTAGCAACAGTCTTCCCAATCAAAAGCCAGTAGATAGCTTTTTCACCCCAGACAGATGTGGAAATGGTTAAAGATTGGGCCATGTCAGTGAAGCACGATAGCTCAAAAAAATGTTTCCAGGGCATACGGTTTCTCCTCCTCAATGGTTGAGAACACCGCACTCAAACAACTGGCTGGCTTAAGTGAAAACTCATTTCACCTGAGGTCTCATAATTAATTTCTCCTTGTGAACTTATCTGCGCACCATAAGTGCCTCTATTTTTTTCCCTTTTCTGACTAAAAGCAAGACCACAAAATGAGTACTCGATGAAACCTTATGCAAGCAAGTTCCCTAACTAATAACTAAGTATACCTAAGGGCTTTAGGAAAACCATCAGATAAAGATGCAAAAGAACTGATTCAGAAAGAAATATGCATGTTTAATCAAATCTGTTGGTAAAAGTGAAAGACAGTCATGAATGACTGAACTTCAATAATTCATTCGGCATCAGGTGCTAGGAATGACTGCCAGGTCAGTATCATGGAAAAGTCTTTGCACGTCCCAGAATGAGGCAGAAAACTTCCCCATGAAACTGCCCGGAATACTCAAGCCATTAGTCAGAATGCCAAGGAACTTAGAGGGAAGATACTGTTCATCAGGAAGTTGACTAAAATGTTTCTCTTACGGGGTTTGGTTGTAATTCGTAGAACTGAAGTGAAAAGCTGTACTGCAAGCACAAAAAAGACCACTGCCTCCAAGTAAGTAGTTGTAAGTACTTTACTTGGTAAAAGTAAAGCCTTTACTAACAGGTGAACCTTTATATAGCAATACAGTTCAAAATAGCTCCCAAACAACAACCAGGTCTGTAGTAAAGACACTTCCCTGCAGAAACTATGAAAGAAAGGGACAGACAAGTTTCATTCAAGAAACTTGCAAGAAATCCATGAGAACAATTCCCCAGAAAGGAGTAAAAGAAAGCAATAGCAGCAAAACACATGAGTGTCTACTACATCCTGCAAAACCAATCAGTCTTTTGTCAGGTGATATTTCCATACAGCATCAAAGGAGGAGTGTAACAAAGGATTTGTTTTGTTTTAAACGGGCTAGCTATATTATTCCTGTACGAGTGCAGCCCTTGAGCCGCATTAAACCTACTGCCTTGAAGACACAGGCTCTATGACAAAACCTTCAGACAAGGTATTATCATCCATGTACCATTGTGGCAAACACAGTCGACACTATGCTGTCCTGTATTAGAGCAACAGCATCACCAGCATATCAATATGAGCAATACAGAGCAAGCCCAGAGGAAAGCTTCCAAGATGAAGCACATGATGTATGAGTAGAGACTGAAAGAAATTAGTTTGTTCAGTCTTAAATAGAAATAGCTGAGGGGAGGATGATTTTTTTTTTTCTCCTCTCTTCAACTATGTAGTATAATTGTAGAGAGAAAATGAAATTGAACGCTTGGAGGTACAGAGAGAAAACACACAAGGCGATGAACACAAGGTACAAGATGTGAAATTACGATTACATATTACAATTTTCTCCCAGCTGTCAAACACTGTAACAGGTTTCCCAGAGAGACTGCAGAACTTCCATCCCTGGAGTTATTCAAACCTCAACTGGACATGGCCCTGAGCAATCTGATCCAGCAGGATCTGCTTTCACCGTGAGGCTAGATCAGATGACTTCCAGAGGTCCCTGCCAATATAAATTATTCTATGATCAAACAGCAAGTCTTTAGAAATTCCACAACTGTCACAGATGGCAGGAATAAAGAATATTAGCACAAAGGCTATGCCCACACCTATGGGGTGGCACTGGCAACAATTTATCTCATTGATAGCATTTTCAGATCTTTCCTCCATTTCTGCATAAATTTATGAAGGAGTGATATGACCCTTTTCTATTATGAAAATTATTTCCTAGTAACAGAACAAGAAATAGATTGATATCAAATTTTGTGTTAAAACCAACAGAGATGTATCCAAGTTCCACGTAGCCTGCATAGCTGCCCCCTTTGGTTAGGATTGACAGAGAAGTAGTAAAGTTTTAATAAGAGAAGCAGAAGGCAGAAGAGCAGAAAAGAGAAAACAGTAGCTTTTTTTCTCCTCTCATCTCATCCCACTGCTCAGGATTTCTCATTACTGATGTCAAAGACTGCATCTTCCCTGATCGGTGCACTCTTCCATAACCAGTTCTTATGAGAACTACAAAGGTTGTAACATTGAAGCTGGCCAAGTCAGACTGCAATTGACTACAATATTGAGAGGTCTAAGGTACTTTTCCACTCAATCTGGCAAATGTTCTCTGCGGGAGTTAGACAGAAAGGAATAACCGAGGGATGAGCAAGAAATCATCTTCTGAGATCAGTTATGTTGTCCGATGCCATTTTGTTATGATGCTGGCAGAAAATGGGAAAAGCAAAGAAAAAAATTCTCTGGCAATACTCAGATGGGCTTGGTAGTAAAATAAGGTCAGCAAATGCTCTCTCTTGGTCACCTCTGCCTTACTACTTTGTCTTATTCTCTTCATCTTTAGATCCTTTCCATGACATAAACTTGAACCTAAATATGCTTTCTGAATAGCTGTCAGCACCAGACATTGACTACTCAAGTCCCTTTTATTAGTACCGTTACCCACAACACTGGAAAAGAATTTATTGCTGCTCTCAGCTAATTTCTTCAGTCTCTAACTACAGTATACATGGATATTTGTAGCTTCCAGTAAAGTTTCAGAATCACAGGCCACCTTCATTGACTAATTTAAAAACCGTAGCTTCAGTTTTTATCTTTTCATTTCATGTACCAGAGAAGGAGCATCAGATGAAGTACTGTCAGAAAAGCAGTCTTTCAGAAGTAGCACCTACTATCTACTTCCATCAAATACTTAAGACTATCATATAGAAATATCATTTAAACAATATTTTTAAATTTTAAATATTTAAAATATTTTCTACCATTTTACCTTGCTATCCTGTCCCTCTAGGTTTTGCTTCAAAACATCCACTCAACTAAACAGGGAAAATGAAACCCAGTAACATTCATTTCTAATTGCTGATTAGAGAAGACAACTATCTGCTTCTGTGTTTGAACTCCTCTATCAGAAGACCACCAGGGTGCTGAGGTAGGATTGCCAACATCTCTACCTCATACCGCCTTCTGCTCTTACAGAATAAGGGAAAGGAGGCACGTGAACAACCTCAACATAGTATATGAATTCTTTGCAATCATATAAACCCTGTATTTTTATATTATGTGGAATATGATAATGTCTCAGTCTCAACATTGGCTGAAAACCTGAGATTTAAATGCTTTTCCTCTCCTCATATTCTGAAATACATGGGACAACAAATTTTCTGTTTCCCAAAGAACTAATATTCTGAGGCCTCTAAAAAAAGAAAAAGGAAAAGTGAGATATGAGTAATTATTGTGCAAATAAAAACATTTAAATATTAGACAGAAATAACTGAAGACCTTAAAATTTCTCCATCAAACACACTGTCAGTATTACAAATTGACTCAAACTGTATTTATCACAAAATCTCTCATTTCGCCAAAAAATGCAGTAACTATTTTCTAATTAGCGTGAAGGACAGAGGGACCGTGATAATGACCTCTTTGAGAATTGGCCCATTGCTATGAGCTTACTTGTGCAGACATCTGCTCCTTTTGATAAGCCACGAACTGCTTGCTAGGAGGGAACTCCACTTTATTAGCCCATAAGAATTAAAATTTTCACTCAGCTTTGACATCTCAGGAAACCATTCTGCTACACAACCCACTTTACCCTCCCACTGTCCAGTGCACTGCTGCTCCATAAAACATTTGGGAGTCCAACTTTTCCCTTCTTTTCAGTTCCTCCAATCATCAGGAAGAGAAGCCAACCAGGGAGCAGCTCCAGTTCCCTACAACACATTTCGAACTTTCCTCCTCTCTGCCACTGCACTTCGTAGCTCATTGTTCTGATAAACCAAAATATCTTCACTAAAACATATACGTATACATAAACTATGACAGATCCCAACCATTTATGACTTAACTGCAGAATATATTTCATGAAAAGCTGCTAGCAGGTAAGGTGGCTGACCCTCCATAAGCAATCTTAAGCCCTCCTCCTTTCCATACATACAATCAGCTTTGACTTAGATACACCTATGTCATCACACTCAGTGGAAAGGAGCAAGCATACTGAAATATTCTATTCTATCACAATATGCAAATGGTATGAGCATACAGCATAGGATTATTAGATCTTCCTATTAAATTGGGTGGTGGCATGTTACTAAGTTTTTTGAAAATCTTTCATTCTTACAACTTATATTTTTCCCAAGAATACAACCAGGATGCTTGTTGGTTTTAAAATAACAATTGACCTTTCCATTCTATACAGTAACATTTCCAGGAGCAAACTCCTGAAAATCAGCATCACAGCTGCAAGCTGACAGGCTTAGATGACCAATGTAAAACTTTCCTATCGCTCTTTTCTATACCATTTTCTGGTTAAATGGTCTTACCCCAGTAAGACCAACACAGCACAGCAGCATTTCAAACTGGATCCAAGAAATGCCACAGACAAAGAATAACTCCAATACTGGAGGGTTTTGATTTGTTTAAGCTGAAAGAGTTCACAACACAACTGCATGCAGAGTTAGGGCAGCACACCACTGAATAGTAGCTGGGATGAGCTGTAACCTCACAAACTCGTGGAACTACTGAAGGTTCTTGTATTGCTAAACCACAGCATGAAAGGGCTAACTGCAGTATATACATCTGAGATAGCAAGAGAGATCAGCTTGAGTATGATTTTTTGCTTTCCCCCCTAAGGTTAATCAGAACTAAATAACCTAAGAGTACTTTGATGCATACTGTTGACTTCATTTCACTCTTGGTACAAAGGAAACCAAAGAGACACATAAACCCCAATAGCCAAGCAGCAAGAGTAAGTCAGGAAAGAAAAGTCTCAGCACTAGAGGCTCTGAACCTGAATACGGTACCGCATAACCCTTATTTTGTAAGACAAGGATGCACTTCTAAGACGACACCCATTGAAGAAGAAATTTAAATAATGAAGTAAAACTCCAGCTGCATACATTATGTAAGGTGTAAGTAAGTTTCACTTACTTACAAAGATGAGGAAACGGCACTTTGCTTTCTAAATCACAGGCCAACCGCTTGTAATTAAAGTCTACTCTGATATTGCACTGGTGTCTCATAGAGCAAAGATGTCTAAATGGTCTAAGGTCCATACGTCTAAATGTCTAAGGTCCATACCTTAGCAGCACCATTCTCCTGCTTGCAAGACTAAATTACATCCCTTTCAGTAGGGAAACACCAATAGATAATACACTCAAGAACTCCAACCCACAATATATTCCCTGATCTTATTTTACATTTATTTGAACTGTAGCAATCATTGACAGGCATGTCAATATTGTATGAAGTGCTGTAAGTATGAATAAAGAAGAAACCCTGAATGGATTTACAAGCTAAATAGAAGATTGTGAACAAGCGGAAGCCAAACAGCGTAAAGACACCAGTCAACAGGAAACAATTCCTGCAAATTCAGTGGTCCAATCAATGTGGACATTTTGTAGTAATGATTGCAGAGAGGAGTTTTAAGCACTGAGGACAAACAGCGAGACGGTTTTACAGGTATTTAGGTAGCACCTGATAAGCAAAGAGAAGCGCAGGAGAAAGTGACAATGTTCCCTGGAAAAAAAAGGAAAACATCGCCTAGCGAATAGACACCCAACAGAATGAAACGCCACAGAGCTCCACACAGGATATCACTTGCCTTAGCTCAGGGGTAAGGCTAACCAGTTCTGAAAGGATCATCCAGTGAGAAAAAGCCTGATGGTCTCCCAGAAACAACTGGAGAGCAAACTAAGGAAAACAGTACATTTTTTTTTGTCTGACCTAGACTTGCAGTCATTTTACACAGCTTTTCCTAAAGAAACTGTTTGTCCCGTTTGTCTCCCCTCTGAAGTAGTTCTTTCAGGAGCGGAAGTCAAACTGTAAAACCTGTGAAGAGAGATCCCACTGACAGAAGTGAATGACAAATACTCAAATTGGTTCTTAATTTCCGTTCACACGTGCTTTATTATTAATGCAATTACTAACGATTTAACAAATGTCTTCAAATGACTCCAGCAGGCAGCTTTGCAGTTTTTTTTCCTGGTTTCTACCATTAATTTGTAAGACGATGAAACGGTGAGCTGGCTTTTTTTTTTTTGCCTCACTTTTCCGGCCTGGGAAGCAAGAACGGCGCTTACCTACCTCGCGACGGCAGATGAACCTTCTAGAGCATTTGAGACCAACAGCACGGAGAGATGCGAGATTAACACGCCTCAACCGCCGCCCTCGCCAGCCGCCCCGACCCTCCCGCGGCACCCGACAGGCCCCTCGCCCGGCGCCGCCCGTGCCCTCCCCGCCGCGCTGCCCGCCCCGACAGGCCGGGGGAGGCGGGGGCGCATCGCC